>JAXGGA010009534.1:0-51009 GCA_038373865.1 Uloborus plumipes
GGTTTATTTTATTTATTTATTTTTTAAAGCTTTTGTAGACAACTTTTATTAATATATGCTCAAAAAATTTCTATGAAACATGAAATAATGCAGAAACTATGATTCAACATGATGAGAGAGTAAAGCAACGTTGTACAGCAACCACTAATCCTCCTGGTGTTTCCAAGGACATATAGGAGACTTGGATTAAAGCCCTATATCTACTGGGTCACGAACCAATAACTATTTCTCCAAAGGTGCTTCATTTAGGGCAACTATAATTAAAATAAAACTAGTCACAAACTATGGGCACTCTTCCCATTTCATTTTAAAATTGTTTTTTTTTTTTTTTTTTTTAACTGCTGCTGTGGTTTCGTTTCTTACTGATTTATTATGTTCATTTTACGGGATTTGCATTCATTCTTTTCACGGTACCACTATCTATGAAATGCAATTACCGTAAAATGGGGTTAATCGGAACACTTTTCAGCTTTGATTGTAAAAAAAGCAGTTAAAAGATTTTTTTTAATTTTATTTTTTGGATAAAAACTTCGGTCTTGCTTTACTTTTGATATTTCAAGCAAAGACAAAAGATTTTGAACAATTACTATTAAAATATATAGCAAATTATGGGTGTTCCGAATCACCCCGCTGATAGGGGTCAATCGGAACACTTGTTAAAATTTTATTTTTTTCAATTTAATCTGTAATAGGTCTCACAAACATGAGTAATATTGATGGGGGAGAATAAGAACAGATAATTACTGTCAAACAAATGTATAATTTCAGTACCAGTAAACGTTTATAATTTGTGAAAATTCAAAATAATTTTGAACTTATGAAAAATGAAAAGTAATTTTAAGAAATACTTTTGAATTGAAATACAAAGATTTAACATGAATGGAAGTCACTCATGTCGTTCACAAATATGTACTTGTCCTTAAAACTAGCAATTGTGACTTGGCTTTAGTTTTTTCATAACATCTCCTGGGATGAACTCTACCTTTTCTTTAGTTTTTTGAAATTTCTGGGTTTCGGGGATTGTCTTGAAAGATTTTTTCGCTTATTCATCACTGTCTGTGTGCTGGACGTTTACTACATAAAGTCTATGTGACTTTCCCCCTTTTATTTTAAGTAAAAAGAAGTCTCCTGGAGAAAAAATCTTTTGAAATCTGCAACTTTTGTCATTCTAAGATCTAGTTGCTCACGAGAAGGGATAAACAGTAATAAATCCTTGTCCTTGTCTTAATTAGAAGAATTAAGGTTAGAATCTTGAGTTTTCAAACAGTTTCCTTCAAATAAGTTTGAATTGGAACAACAGAACTAAGTGTTCCGATTCACCCCGCAAATTTTTTTCCTATGGCATTTTTCAGAATTCTTCATTTTTATGACACAATTTATAAAAAATGTAAATTCTGATGTGGTATTCTGTTGTTCAGATACATGTATAATTGAAACATACCACTCATAGTTTTTAAATATAAGAAGGTTTGTTCTTGCATATGAAGTTTTGCAGTCTATGAAAATGTGATGTTTTCTAGCATTCAACGTGCAGCCCTCTTTAGAAGCCAGTAGCGTTGCCAGATTGACAAAAGTAATTTTTTCCTACTTCCTATGATCTTACCTTTCTAAAAAAAAAAACTCATGGCGAAAAATACTCAATAGTATATTTATGAAGAATTTCTTTGTACGGTCGGGAAGTTTTGTTCCGATTGACCCCGCTGTTCCTATACACCCCATTTTACGGTACCGTTTTAGAGTTTTGATGCTCTCCTTCCAACCAGATAGAAGTACCTTAGCTACCACGCTGCGCTTAAGAATTCATACTTCTTTGTTGCAATCATTTTATTCATACGAGTACATTAATTAATGTTGATCTTTATGTTAATGTTTCCTTACGGATGCTGCTTAAGATTGCATTATTATCAATAACTTCTATACTATATTTCTTTTCAATGCAGCAGGTGATCAAAGGTTTCGAATCTAAAAGCGAGAACTTCATTTTCAAAATGCAAATAAGCAGTATATCGGTTTGTTAACTAGCCCTATAAAGCTAAAATACAATGCATAATTATACAAAACAAACAATGCACTTCTACATTTCATTTCATTTCACACCTCCAGGGTCCCCCGTACCTACCACAGCTTCGTGGTTTAACCGGGATAGGGCCCTGAAGGGCGCTCTGTTCTTATTTTTGAACCAGAACCTAGGGTCGAGCAAACCCTAGGCCCAGCACCCTCAGAGGTATCGTTTCACTTGGAGGACTTTGTGACCACGACATTTTTAACGCCTCCCAGCCACCATTAATCAAGGCGGTGGATATTTGATCGGCTGGGATCGAACCCGGGTCCCTCCGGACACGAGTCCGATGCCTTACCGATCGGGCCACCACGGCGACTAATGCACTTCTACAGAAAGATATTGCGATTATAAAGTAGCTTAGCAGAAAAAAATATTAACTTTTAAAGTTTCATATTGGGGTCACAAGAGAAACTAGAAGACTTTGTTGCGTCACCTTTTTAAAACAGTTTATAACATGAAATGGACTGTCGGTTAAGTTAAAAAAAAAAATAAAATAAAAATAAAAACAAATGAATGAAAAAAAAAAATGTCACAAGCAGCAGCAAATGGCGTTGTGCGTAAAGAAGAAGTAAGAGGTGAAAGTGGAAGAGATATATAAAACATTTTATGAAGCATGTTCAATGCCTAGACGTTTTTGAAAAGGACTGAAATCTTTATTATGAAATCTAAGTACAAACTCTTATCTGACTGGAATACTGCGTACAAGCCTTTAATTTATACAAATTGTTTAAAATGTAATTATAAATAGTGTGCAGTAAAGGAAATTAAAATCGCTTAAAACGCTTAAGTATCAAAACCGAAATGAGACAATGTTTTATTGTTTGTTTTGTTACGCCATATTGCATAAATTGCTTTCCCCACAAGTGGAGAATTATTTAAATTATTATTGTTATCATTATTATAAGCTGAAAATAAAATCCCACCAAATTGTGTATACCATAGTTAGTTTTAAGAGCATGTACTTTTAACGTTGTTCTTTTGAATCCATTTTAAATTAGAACTTTAAAACTATAAAAAAATTTATTGCATATGTGTTTCCTATTATTATATATGTATTGTCACTGTGAAACTAAGGTTTCACATTCTCCGTTGACCTCCAGGCAACCAAGCATCTACTTTCGCGACACGAAAGCAAGTCCCCATTTTTTCACATGAAGAGGAGGAACCACGCTTCGTTATCTTTCCGTCTCGGAGTGATCCGTGTGAACTAATCCAGAGAAAAATGCTTGCTCACTTAAAAGCGATAAATCACTGGGGGAAAAAGGTTCTTCTCTTCCCGACTGCCGTTCATGATGGTTGTGGTGCGGTGTTCCTGTGAGACCGGAGACGCTGTGTCTTGGAGTAGAAGAAAGAAAAAAAGATATGTTTGAAATAGTGAAATAATCATCATATTACCAAAATGAAAGAAGTATAATACTCAAGAAGCGTTTTTGAAAATATTATGAATCTTCATATCATGGATGTAATTGGATCATCGTAATTTGGTATCACAAAGATCGGAAACGATAGGCCTAACCATAGGCCATGCTGAATTACTTACTAATAGTGAAAGTTTGAGAACTGTGAAACCGCAATGACTCTGCAATGTGGAATTTAACACGAAGGATCTAATTTAAGCATGCTGGACTCAACTCGCGATATTGGTAAACTATATCTAAGCAAGGACTTTGCTAAATTGAGTTTTACTTAATAATATCACGCATTCATAAACGATGTATTAGGTCGTGTGATAATGATGATCTCATCTTATTTTTTGTTATGATGTATCCATATTGTGCTGCAAATAAACAAGTTCGGTAAGTCAATTTGATATTATTATTATTGGTTCATTTTTGTATCACACACAATGCATAATGTACTTTAAAATTTTTGTTTAACTCGTTCTTTATCTTTTCAAACCATCACGCAACAGTCACATTGATGATGTTAACTTTATTTCGAGATACAAATGAATACAAAAATTTTTTGTCAGACCTTTAGTTTCGATAGAAATTTTTGAAAATGCTAGCATATGTTTTTTTTCTTTTCCCCAATACTCCCAATTTACGTCATATTGCGGATTTTTAATGCAAAAAAAAGTCTCTAAAAAGTACAAGGATTTGAATTGGATTTCCATTTGCTCTCGGCGAATCAAATATTAAGCAGTTGAAAATACGAACAGTATTGCTATTCACACGTATTGCGAAACTAAAGCAAATATAGACACTCAAGCTGTAAGAAAAAAAAAGCGTACTTTTCATAAACCCGCAGAGCGCTTGTCAAATAGACTGCCAAGGAAATAAGGACTTTGCAATCAAAATAGAATTTCTTTGACATTTTTTACCTGAGGAAAGCAAATAAGAGGATGTTTTAGTTTTCGTGTGTTGAACATATGTACAGTCACTTTGCTGATGTTACTTGTCAACTGGAGCGCGTACTGACTAAAATGAATTCTGACAAGGCTTGAAGTTATTTAAGACTTTTAGAATTGAGTTTTATTTTATTTTCACGAAACCAGGAGTACCTATAAAAAATTCCATTAACGTTTTTTTGGTTTACATTACCGTATGGAATGTAAAGAATTTCAAAATGAAAATAATTAATTGTGTTCTGTTCTCGATAGGTTAAAAACATCGAGCTTTTACTTTTCTTAATCGTAGTTTTCTTTTAAATTAGGAATAAGAGAGAGGAATAAGCATTTTATTATAAGCACTGCATATCAAAGTTCAGAAGAAAAAAGTTAAAAAAAATTAAGTGACAAATTGTGTTTCGATTAATGCGGCTGAATCCAGCTACTCACTTTGTTGAACTTAGTTCCAATCCTAAAATAAATATGAAAGCCAGCTATCTCTGGTTAAATTTCTTCCAATATTTTAAGTAGGTGTTGACCTTGCTACAGCATCTTGTGGCTAGTAGGAAGTAGATAAAGAGCCACCCGACTGTATTCTACCATATATCCTTTTATTATTCGTATAAAACATACTGGCATGTAGCGAAATATCTCGATCAAATTTGTTGCATTAAGAAATATTGGGGGGGGGGGGGGGATCTTAGTTGGTGAGATGGTGTATAATATCTTCCAGAATTTCTGGTTCGGAGTTATATCCTAAACTCAATAAGTAAACAGCGTTTTTAATTAATTGAGCAAAAAATTAAAAGAAAACCGACCATGGTTGCCAATGTCATATTAAAACGAACTTGAATGGTCAGAAAGCATTTTAAATTTAAATATATTTTACTGTTTTCGAGAGGACACGATAAACACGGAAAATGAAAGATAATCCTTACTAGTAAAGTGTTTGCTAGTCGTAAAAGTAGAATACAGAGGGAAAATTGAAAATCCTTCTAAAATCCTTATACTAAATTCAATTACAAGATTTTTAATTGTTAACAAATAGAAACTAGTAATAATTAAACTTTTTAAATAATTGAGCTTTCTGTCCTTATCGGCCTACAATGACATCGGTTTTCCATCGTACAAATGAAAGGATCACCCGCATTGGCTAAAAAAGCATTATAATTCGTGTTCTATGTAACATGGAGCTTCCAAACACATTCTGTCAAAAGCAGAAACAATTTCTTATTCTTGTGTTGCTATTGTTTTAAATTTTTAAAAATGCTTTCACTTTAAACATTGTAAAAAACGTTTTAGAGGTTTTGAATTAATATCTTTGTTAATTTATATCCTGCGAAAACGCAACCTAACAACACTCTCGAAACAAAACAAAATCGAAAATTGGTCTATCCGTTTAGGCGCCAGAGTGCCACAGACAATTACACAAACACACACACACAGATCGACAGATGCACAGATACAGAAACACATCAAGCTTAAAAAGTTCCTCCATTGTTGCGTCGGGGGTTAAAAACAGAAACCTTAAAAACGATAAAAATATGTTGTTGAAAGTTATAAAATTTCCTGACGTGATTAATAGCTTTGTTATTTTCCTGTAATAAACGACGGAATGTGCATCGCAATAAACATTAAATAAAGCTTTAGTCATCACAGGTGCAGATGATACCACAACGCGCAATAAAACAACACGATAATAGTCGCAATGATCCATTAACGAGCTGCATTTTTCAACAAGGTAAAGAAATGAGAGGAGAGACGCTGATTGGTTGCCATCAAAATAACGCTCGGTAATGCTGGAACAAGGCTGACGTAATCTCGAAAAAATTTAATTCCAGTGTTTTTCCTGAGAAGCTGCGAGAAGTTGTGAGAATGGCAATAAAGATAAACGCTTGTTGGTTTATTGATGTCAAAATGAAAATAACAATTTTATGTCGTTCTCATAAATCATAAATATAAAACGTCTTAATCTTTTTAAAGTTTTTAAAGAACATTCCATTATATTTTCATTTGATATTTTCTTTCTGACAAACATAACGATACAATTATTGCATAAAAAGTTATGTTTTATTTTTAAACCTTTTTTTTTTAAGTTAAGTTTTTACCTCTTTGTGAAAAGTAAAATAAACATTTTCATTGCTTATTATTATTATTACTATTATTACTATTACAACTATCATTTTGCTAATTGTGCTCTCTTCTGTAGCAAGGACAGTCAAAGTAATAATCAAAAAGTTGTTCCAGAACTAAACGAGACTAATCTATACTAATAACACAAAGCTGAAGAGTTTGTTTGTTTGTTTGAAGGCGCTAATCTTAAGAACTACTGGCTCGAATTGAAATATTCCTTTTGCGTTGAATGATCAATTTAATCACGAAATCTGTAGGCTTTCTAACATTACGCTATATGTAAGGAGCTATTAATTTTGTTTAAAAATTATATTGGTTGAAAAGCGCGAGGGGACTAGTTTCCACTCTTTTCGAGAGATGGCGTTCAGTGAAATTATTGTTTTTGCAATTGTGTGTAGAGGGCGCTGGACGACAATGGCCCCACATTACCAAAAATTAAAATCTGGTACCCCAATCATTATACTCAGAAACCTTAAACCACCAAATTTGTGTAACGGAACTAGACTCCAAGTTAAATGTCTTAGTAATAATGTGATAGTTACTATAGTTTTAACTGGTCCCACTGTTGGTCAAACGGTGCTTACAACTCACATTACCATGATTCGTAATGATTAACCTTTTAATTTCACAAGAATACTATTCTCCATTAAGGTTTCGCTTGCTGTAATCATTAATAAATAGCAGGGACAAACATTTAAGAACTTAATTATAGATTGATGTCATAATTGTTTCTCACATGGACAACTATATGTTGCATTATCAAGATCAGGTTGCGAAGAAAACCAGTACGTTTTACTACCAAACGAAAGTAAAACTAAAAGTATCGTGTACACAGAAGTATTTTAAAATTCGTTATTTATATTAAATAGTATAATATATATCCATATTTGGTAAGACTCGGTGTCTTACTAGATTTTTCCAAAGGTTCTTTATTTTTTTGCTTTTCTCCGCGTATTTTTGCTTTACTATAAGTTTAAAATGTAAACAACAATACATTTATATATGTTTACAGCTAAATTTTGCATTTCTGTTTCTGACATGTTAAAACAAATAACGTTGTTACACAAATCACTAGTCAAAAAATGTAAATGACCAGCTTTGACTTATAGTAAATCGTGGGATTTAGTTATTATCTGACTAGAAACAGCCAATATTCAATTTATCAGCTCAAATGTGTGTGTGTGTGTAGAACTTAATGACTGGCAAACATACGTAACTTTGGGGATGCGCGTTGATGTATGTGGGGGGGGGGGAGGTGTGAGAGACTGCGAGTATTAACGTGCCAGCGCCAAACAAAATTTATATATATATATATATATATATATATATATATATATATATATATATATATATATATATATATATATATATATATATATATATATATATATATATATATATATATATACATATATATATAAATAATTTTTTTTCTCTATTCAAAATGTATCATTCATTTTTGTCTACCCACTACTCGACCGTTTCCTAAGGAATTCAGACTGTAAGAGTTAAGGGATCTCAAATAATTGCTTTTTTTTTACGTATTGCATTAAATTATTCGAATGTTCAGCTAATAAAATATTTTTTTAACCCTTTCTAATACACACGGCAAAAATATTTTTTTGAAACTGTAAAGCGAATTAAATCTAGAAATTTCAATTGGAGACACTTAAATGTCTAAGAGAACGGTTTCTAATTATTCAGCAGTTCTATAATTTAATCCTTCCGAAATGACTTGGAACGAATTCGAATTAAACTTGAAAGAAAAATACTTGTTTTACTTAAACTATTAAAGAAAATAAATCGCTTCAAATTAAAAGTCATTTTACGGAGCCTTATCCTCAAAGACACTTGTATTTAATTAAAGAATTAAAACATTTTGCAAGACATCTGGAAATTAAGGCAAGAAACATTCCTTTATTTATATTTTTAGAATTTATAATCTCACTAAATATGACGTACTTCATAAATACTACTGTCAACTGCGCAATTTTTATATGTAGTAATTAATATTAATTTTAATTATCTTTTTCTCAACTTATACACGGTTCATATTGTCAAAAGTTAGTGTATAACCCATATTTATCATTTTTTCATGCCATCCTTGTTTAGGTCTGAACAACTGCCTGAACAACAGGGACCTTCGCGAAAACAGAAAACTAGAAAGGTATAGTGGGACATGGATTGGCGACTTTTGTTTTTTTTCTAACATGTATATGTTGCAGGCCAAGTATGAAACTCTGCCATTGTATGAGTCATTGTATGAGAGAGTGATAAACGATATATTTCCTTGCTAAGCGCAAAAGTCGTATCTGTACGTTTTAATAAAATTGAGTTATTGTCACTATGGTCCTTTGTCAATGGCAAATATTAAAAAAAAATCTAAATAAGTACCTCTTGAATCATATACATTTAGCGCAAAACTTTAAACAGCAGTATCTCAGTTTCAGATCGTTCGCAGATACCACTTTTGCGCTTAGCACGGCAGTATATCGGCAAAGTATAAAAAATCTTCTAATATGGTATTTTGATTGTTAAAATATAAGTGAGCTGCTTTTCTGATGCCTATTTTATTTCTTTAGTGGAATCTTCAAATTTTAATGAACATTTTGGAATAAATGAAGGGATTAGATTTTTGAAATCCAGCCAAAATTGCGTTACTGGAAATTTAGCAACTAAAGAACATTTTTGTTTATTAGCGTTTCTAAATCAAATGAATCGCATTTTAGATGGGTCGAAATAAATTTTGGACGATCACAAATGCGTTGGAAACAAATTACGCGAGCATTTTATACTTTACCGGTTTATCACTTAACATTTTATAGAATGCCTGGGGAATGTGCGAGAAATGAATCGTGTTGGTTCGTTTTAGGCATTATTTACAATGCCTGGGGGCATATTATGTAGAACACAGGATTTTAATCTTTGCCGGTAACCTATATACTTATTCACATAGAACATGAGAAAAAGGGAGAGGAAGAGAGGTTTCAGCTTCTTGTTTAGGAGTTGGTCATTGATATGGTATGAGCAGAGTGATGTGAGTTATACACAGAGCAAGTAAATTAGCAATGTTAACTTAGCCGAACGTACAATATTTACGCAGAAATATGAGTCTGGATAGTCCGGAGATTTACAGCAGTAATATTTAAGAAATTGTATCTCTAAAAGCGTAGTTGTATATGATGATAGTGATGTTAAGGCAAAAAAGTGGGTTTGTGCTTCCTCCCTTGATTTTTTTTCGAAATTGAGTATTAAATTAAAACTATGCTTAGAAATATTTAAATTAAAGTAAAGGCAATGTTGAAATGTAAAACGCCAATAGTTTGTTGTTAGAAACTCTTGTTTAAATAGGGTTGTTAGATACTCTAATTAAAAAATATCCAAACCACTTAATAACTTGCTGATAGAAAACAAGAAGAAAAAAGTGCTTTTCTGATTGAAGACTACTCTACGTTTGTAAAATTAGAGTAAATTGCAAAAACCACTTTTAAGTTTAAGATAAACAAATTGCTTAAGTTTTTAAAGAAATAGGAAATGAAAAAATAGTGAAGAAGTCACTTTTTAGTTAATAAACATCTCAAATATCAATTTTTCTTCAAAGGGCAAAAAACAAATCCGTCTTGATAAATTGATGATGCGATGAAACTAATTTTGACACAATCAACAAAGCGAAAGAATTTAATGAAAACATTATTTTGTTAGGCTAATTACTGCCCGAAAAAAAAGGAAAAAGCAATTCTGCAGCATATTTCCAAACTTATATTCTATCTCCAAAATTTGCTGGTAATTAGCTGCTCTTTGATTAATCAAAAAATACCGAAATACGTTTCATTTCTTTGATTAATTAGTCAATGGCATTTGGTTTTCTCTTCCCAAGCATTAGTAAATAGAACGGCATGTTATTTTTTACACGTTTTCGATAAATAGTTGTCATCTTGGAACTAACTGCAAGTTTTTAAGTTGAAAATTATTCATTTTGGGGTTAATCTGCGGAGTGTGAAAAAATGCACTGCAGGCGCCCTGTGTATTTTAAACTTCAGTATTAAGATTTTTTTTATATATTTGTTTAGTATTAAAATAGAATGGAACGGCATACTATTCTTACAAAAAATAACGTGTACAAAATGTGCAAAAATAATATGCCGTTAACAAATACAGTTATATTTTTACACGTTTACATTAAATACTTATCATTTACAAATGAATTATAAGTTTTTAGAGTTGAGTTTCATTCATCTCAGGGTAAATCTGCAGCGTGTGAAAAAAAAAAAAAAAAAGCAACTTGAGCTTATCAAAATTGAAAAGCTACCAAGTCAAAAAGCCATAAAAGAACATTCATATTTCAATGACTATAACAAAGATAGCTATGCCGTGTTAGTACGCAGGATATGATCCAATCATAGATTCGACTTTTTACATTAATGTTTGAAAAAAATTTACTCAAAACCCAACGCTTGAAATTTATAGTACGCATTATAATGCTCAATTTATACTTTAATTATTATTGAATTTTAAATTGTTGAATACTCATTGTAATTCTAAACATTTATCTTAAGTGCCTCAATGTATTTTTTTCCTGTCTAGTCATTAAATCACAACACTTTTAAGATGATGAAATGTAGGATTAAATATAGAATTTTCGTAAGTTGCGCTACTGTTAAAACTATGGCAAACCATTTTTCAATACGCACACAATAAATATTTGTACTTGGCATAATTTAGGCATCGGAACAACTATATGTCACCAAAAATAGTTCCCTGTAACTAACTGTTAAAATTTTGCGTCAGCTAAATATTTAAATGCGGCAAACTAATATTTAGGGAAATTTCCTCTACTTCCATTGTACAAAGCGGAAAGCGTACATGCCTCATTGTATGTTTACAAGCAAATATTTGTAAAAAATGTTATGAACGGTAGAGTTTTGATCAGTTCTAACCAAGAGGGAATATGCGTTCACTCTTCAGCTATTGAACAACAACCGGAAACCCTCTGGGGTACGGTCTAATTGTGTTACAACTAACCATTATTCTCTCACTACATTTCAGCCTAGTAACGCAGACCGACCCATTAGATTATTAAATACATGGTTTTGTGTTACCCCAATCAAAGTTAAATGTCTACTAAAGAGCATTTCATAGCTCTGAAATGACCGGAAACTGCGCCTTATTGATTTCATCAAACATTAGAGATCAACGTGTTTGATCATTTGAAATAATGTTCTGCAAGTTTTTAATTCATTTTATTTTAGATTTTAAGATTATACATAAAATGGTTGTAGTGAATGCAAAATGTTTTATAACATTTAACTCTGTATTGTATTAGCTAGCAAGTTTTCTGCAAGTGGTATAAAATACCCCAAAACAAGTGTACAATATTAGTTGTTAAGCATGTAGGGTGAAGTGGGGTGATTGCGTACTTGGGGCAAATGTGTACTCATTTGAAAAAAAGGAGGAAAAACTGAAGCTAGCTGCTATCTAGTGGCACCATTTGGAAGCCTGTAGGTTAGTGATCACTTCTCGGATGGCTGCACCTATGTCCAGATAATAAGGCTTTATCAATCTGCCTCTATTTCGTCAGGTGTTTTTTTTTCGTTGTGAATCACATTTCGTGGACTTTTGTTTACAGTGCTGCAGGATCACCATTTTCAGCTAAATTTGATTAGTTCTTGGATAAATCACTTGAAGGTAAGTTGTTTTCCTCATTAATGGCTGCAGAATAGTTGAATTAATGTTTACCTATACATACTGTTGGGGTATACATTTACCCCGGTTTGTTTTCAGTCACGGGGTAAATGTGTACTTTTTCCTGGGGCAAATGTGTACTACAGTAAACATTTACCCTAAGCAAAATTTACATAGAATACACATTCACCCACTCCTTATTAGACTTTTACAATCTTATTAGGGCGTATATTTTTGTTCCCAAATGTTTGATTGACCTCCTCACAATAAATTAATTGAAAAAAATGGAGAAAACACTTTCGTTTACCCTCACTCTGAAGATATTAGCGAAATCGATGGCAATGCTATTGTCACCAAGCTTCCAGAGCCATCTGAGGGAAAAAGAGGTGTTTTGATATTCCCAGCTAAATTTTCCTCCTACAACATGGGTTAGCAGAGTTGCTGAAGGTCTCACTCAAATTTGCTATTCTCATTTTGGCCAGGACTCGCCACTATAATTCCCTTTTTTTTTTACATTCCAAGATACAAATTTTGGCATGTTCTTTTCAATTTTGCTATTAAAGACGTTTTTTCCCCTTTAATCCTATGCTTTGTACTTTGTTTTCACCTTTGTAAACTGTACCAATTAAGAGAGGACAGAAGGTGGGCAACAAAAAAGTGCATAGCTTCCGCTGGAGAATTCGGAAATAAAAAAATCATACACACAATTTTTTGTCCTTAACTGCGCTTTTGTACTTATTTGACCCAATAGCAAAACAACTGAATTGTATAGGATTTTCATGCGGCGTACACATTTGCCCCAACTTGTGGGGCAAATGTGTACTTCAGAGATGGTTTTAGAAACATAGCAATACAACCATGAAAAAAATAGTTTTTTTAAAATTCTTTGGGTGATTTGTAATCTAGAGAAACGCCGCTAAAAGATGATATAAACGAAATAAAATTCTGAATACCCCCTCCCCACCAGAGACTTAAGAAGTTGAATTTCGTCAAAACAGGTACACAATTACCCCACTTCACCCTACTACTGTGTTTAATATATGCGTTTGCTTTCTCATATCAGTTAAGATATGTTAAATTTATCTCTAAAATCCCAATTATCATGTTGCATTTTCTCAGTAACCTTTTCTGTCCCCTTCTTCTTCGTCCTTTTTTTTTTTTTTTTTTTGAATAAAAAATATGTATACATATGAATACGTTGTTCACATGTCCATCATGATCATTTAAAAATTTAGAATCAAATGGGGACACGACAGACATTGGAACTATTGATGAAATGTACATAGGTTAGATCTCAATTTTCAGTTTCTCGTTCTAACCCAAAAACTTTTACCTGAAAAACATATATATACATATAACCAAATTAATTGGCTGAAATTTATTTGGCAGTTACTTGTTCTAGACAAAAGTATTTTACGTATAAAAAATATAATTTTTCAGTCAACTAAGCATCTAAAATTAGCCGACAGGTTAATCCACACTGATTACTGCCGAATAATTAGAACATCATTAATTTTAACCTTCAAAAATTAAATTTAAGGCACTTTTTTTTTCAAGAATTTAGAACCATTTTCTTCCTAGGGACAAACTGAAAACCTGTTGAAATTATTGAAATTAACATTAAGTGGGTTTTGAATAATAATAATAATAATAATAATAATAATAATATTAATCAAGATTAAAAAAAGTAAAAAACAAGAACATCAAGATAAAAAGCTAAAAATTGAGAAAAAAAAATATTTGTATCAGGAAAATCAGGTCAATTACGCAGTGCAAACATATCATGAAAACAGACAAAAATGCAAAAAAAAAAAAAAAAAAAAGGAGTCAACTGCCCATTTTTTTTAAACTTTTGTAATTGAAAAAAAAATTCGTCCAGTGTTTTAAACAGTTTGAAAAGACATTACATTTGAAACTACCAGTATTTATTATCTAAACTTCAAACTAGAAAGTCTTCAAAATGAACATACGTCCATTTCTTATTCATTTCTGTTGGCATCGAGTTTGGGAAAATGACACATATTTGCCTGTAGGGAATGCATTTTAAATCAGTAAAATGTTATAGAACTGTTTGTTGTATCACATATATCATGTTTAAGTACCGACACATTTGATAAGAAATGAAATATGCTCAGAAAGGGAAAAAGCGATGCAAGAAAAGGGTTTATTTCAGTAGTGAAAAATCGGGATAGCTAAAATGTCACAGCATGATTTAGATTTTGATACTGAAATATCATGTTTTCTTATACAACATAATGGCAGACATGAAAAATGATTGTATGTATGAAGGTATAAGCGGAATAAGAGATATGATATTACAAGGAAAATACGAAGGTTAAATGTGTTAGGCAATATATTTCAAGCATTAAAAAATATCTAAAAGCAACATTTGTGCAAAATACGAACTGTTTCTAGTATATTTGTAATCATCGTAATGCCCGCATGTAATAGGCAATTTAATTTATTTTGGGAATCGATGCGCATCCATAATTTGAAGCAAAATATTATTCCAACTTTTACGATTTCAATTTCATCATATCATTTGAAAGTACTTTGTAGCCAATATTGTTAAACTGTTTACGAATAGAAAGTGTGTTTTTAAAACTGTACTGAATTTGCATTTATTTTTTAAATCGTTTAAATAGGCTTCGTTATAGGCATGTGGGGATGTATGATGATGATGATTGTTTCTTTAACAGATCCTCTAGAAGTTGCAGGCTTCAGTTTTCATGATAGAATTTATTTTGAATATGTATTCGTTTGTCACCATGTAATCGTTTACTTACACATTAATTTGATGAAAATTATTTTAACTCCACAAACAGAAATAGTTCATTAAATTTTTGTTTCGCTTTGCCCGATGGTTTTTTGAGGAGAAAATTTTCTACCTTCTTTTAACCCTTCACTGCACGATTTTTTTATATTTTCATGAAAAAAATCATATGTTACCTTTTAATAGCTCTGAGTTCAGGAAAAATGAAGAAAAAAATTAATCTTAAAAATTTGCACCAAAAATGATGTTTTAATTGTTTGTTCTACATATGGCACAAAGCACATAGCATATGCTTTGTATACCGATAAGTGTAATAATATACAATGTATTTTGTGCCAAAAGTGGTATAAACAAATTTGCCCTTAAGTGTATTTAAACATTTTTAGAACAAAGGAAATAATGACTAAGCACACTTCTAACGGAAATGCAGACACTCTTTTTTTCAAAAGCAAGAACTGTAATACCTAGACTAGTACAACTAACTACTGTATAAACATCACACTAAACTATTATAGCAATGTTCCAGAAGGGGCACAAAACTCAGTTTAACTGCATTTAAATATCATAAGGATTTATGAGGTTTTTTTTTTGGTGTGTGCCAGATCAGGCACACCGTGCAGTGAAGGGTTAAAAGTGCGAACAAATTTAAAAAGTACTGCCAAAAATTAAAAATAATATTTTGAAAAAAGTTGTATTACGAAATTCATCATCCCTTGATTATGTACAATTAATTTTCAAAAACAAATTCCATTTTTTTTCATTTTGAAATACGAAAGTTATCTTAACAATTTCCCTTTGCTCTACGTTCCGCTATATAAAAAATTGTAAAAAATGCATTGCAATCTCAGGCATCTGTATCTATGAGAGATATTGGAAGGCCAGAGACAAAATAATTGAACTGCAGTATGGTTGACCCTGACTGACTTTTAAATGTCTTTTACATGTTTAAATTTTATGGTTTTAGAGTCTTAATCCTTTTCCTGCCTTTTACATTTTATGATGTTTTTTACTTAGTCTTTTACATTTTATCTGCTTTCATGTTTTCCTTTTAAATTTTACCTTTTATTGTTATATTCTACATTTTTGTATTTTAATTTATTATTATTGTTGTTTTTATACTCTCCACAAGTCTGTGTTGAGTGTGCTGTTTACATACTCGAATCAATGAACTGTGTTTACGTGCTTCTGCTGAAAATAAAATATAAAAAATTGTACAGTCTTCCTTCCATGTACAATTTTTATCAAATTCTAAGCTACAGTTCAAAAATATGGGAGTCGTAAATTTAACTTTGGTATCTTTGGGTTCGTCTGTAGCAACGTTA
The DNA here is from genome assembly GCA_038373865.1 of Uloborus plumipes. Taxonomy (NCBI): domain Eukaryota; kingdom Metazoa; phylum Arthropoda; class Arachnida; order Araneae; family Uloboridae; genus Uloborus; species Uloborus plumipes. Next base: position 16,302 of record JAXGGA010009534.1, read on the forward strand.
CTAAACGGCTGAGACAATTTAATTTATGTTATTAAACGATAACGTGTTCGAGTGTGCTCTCAGCTATGATTTAAGAATGTTCCGGGGAAAAGGAGGAGGTAAATTTAATGTCAAGTGTTTTGCTTAAAAATAAATTTATCATCATCATCATTATTATTGTCTGTTTAGAGAATATAAGTTATAACTTACAAATAGAAAGTAAATAAAGACAACATTGCTTCAGTTTTTGGTTAAACAGCAAACACTTTTAACTCTCCGTACAAAATTAAATATCAGTAATATTATATAAAGCAAAAGTAACAGTACCTCGAACTAATAAATGACAAATGATAGCAATCCTACGCATTTCACATTATTTTACTAGCATAGAATAGGTAAAAACAAATTCTCTTGTACATAATTTTATATATTTGTAACAATCTTAGTTTTTTCTAAAATCATGAAATTAACCTCCCATTTTCAAGTGTAGCATATAAAATAAACAAGTACAAAACTTTCTGAGCTATTTTTGTTTTTGAATGCCCAGGCACAAAAATGAAGGGATAGAAATCAAGAATGGAAGAAAAAGAAAAGACAATAAAGGAATAAACCTCAAGTAATTTTCGGCTTTCTGTAAGTTAACGCAATTTAACAAACTAATTGGTGCTCCTTTCATAAGAAAAGCTGTTATAAAAGAAAAATAAATAATAGCTTAAATGCAAAGAATACATGATGATTTGTTTTGGAATTAATCAATAGGAAAATTAATTGATTTTTCTCTTCAATTACCATTGTATTCATTAAGGTATTTGCTGGAAAAATAAATGCATTAATTAAATGCTCTTTGAAGGAATGAAGAAAAAAACTGTAAAGAGACATACAATAAAAAGGGTCAAATTGAAGGCAAAGAAAATGTTGAATGTATAAAATACTTCATATAGAGAAAACAGGTAGTTTTCTATAACGCTCTCGATTTTTGAGGCACCTCAAATAATTTCTACTAAGGTATGCTCTTGAAAGTATGGAATCATTGTGAATAAACAATATTGTGTAATAGGGTGGAGCGAAAAAAATGAATTTTTGATTTTCGTAAACGGGTACCTTTCATTTACTGTGAATGAGGAAAAGTAACAATTCTGTAAAATATTTCACTTTTGCGACGTCATCTTTAGTCTGCGTATTTGGCCTAAAGTTTTGAAATTTTAGATTTTTTTTAGATTTTTCAAATTTTTTAAAAAAATATTGCAAATGATAAAACTAGTGACGGGTGGTTATTAAATGGAAGAAAAAGGTTTGAAATTTTGCAAGAATTTTTTAAAAATAATTTCAGATTATGATTTCAGTCTGCGCATTAGGCCCAAATTTCATCAAATTTTCAGAAATTTCCGATATTTTCAATATTAGCAGAAATTTTATAATTCAATATTTCCTCTCAATATTTACTAAAAGTGCCTTCAAAACATTTTCTTAATCATTTTGTTGTTTCTTTGAACTACTCAACTCTATGCTTGCTCCTTGAAATTACCCAGGACTCACCACGAGGAAGTGGCCGCTCTTTGGGTGCCACTCGCGCTCCCCTTGCTTCCAACAGATGAGAGCACACATTTACATTTCTTAGACAAGTCAGAAACAATAAATTGTTTCTTTGAGTAGGAAATTGTTTGCATTGGTTTTGATGGATGCACTACAAAGACAGGAAAATAAAGGTGTAATACGGAAACTGGAAGAAAAACTTGGTAGACCTCTGTAATGGAACGTTTGCCAATTACATTTGAATGAACTTAATTTGCTGCTTTTTTAGCAAAAGCTAGATGTACCTACCAGTGGACCAAAGTGATTTTTGGGCCTGTTAGACGAAGCTAAACATGTTATACTTTCAAATCAGTTCAATATGAACCTATAGAATTTGTCATTGATCAGAATGATTTTGACAATAAAAATGGTACAAGTACTGAGCAACAGTAACTTCATGAGATGAGCAAGGTAGTTTTGACTGGGAAAATATCCAAAAAAAATGTGAAACAGAAGTCCAAGACAGCTTTACCTAGTCAAATGTTGACTACAGCAAACAATCTTTAGACAATAATTTTTAAAAGAGTTCATAACTTTCGCGGGTATAAGGGTCCTTGCTCTTTTAGGACGAAGTACAGACGTTACTAATTTAGCTATGAATTTGTGTGAGATTTTAAAGATTATCTCTCCAAAAAAAAGCAGAAAATTGTATTCACATCTATTCAAAACAATGTATACTTTGCACCCAAGAAATATGCTGTTATCAAATGTATGAATGTTTGTTCCTTATACAAATCCAGTTTTCGTCGGATTTTCAACAAACTTGGCACAGAGGTTCCCTGATGCATTCGAATTCACACAGGCAGGGGTTTTAAAATATAAAAAAACATCCAAATAGTCCAAATTTGAGATCTTTTGTCTCAAAATGGCCATTTTCTTCCAATTTTGAATAGATAGAGTAGTAGAGATAAGACTTCAAGCACACAAATTGATAAAATGTAACACATTTAAATAGGAGTATTTTTCTACAAAGATTACGATCAACAATGAATTATCCATTTAAGGCTCAACTATTTCTTTTTAAGCATGAAATAAATTTTTATATTCCTATGTGCCTAGAATTCATTCAAATATTTTTAGAGCTATGTTGTATTAATAAGCACCCAGGCAACGCCGGGAAATAATCTAGTTAGTTCATAAGAGAGAGCATATAAAGGAACTTGTTTTAAATCGTATTATAAAGGTTCAATGTGGAAAACAAACAAGCAAACAAGTGAGAACGCTTCAGATCCGAAAAAATAGACAAAAATCTATTTTCATACATTACATACATAAATCAAAAGTCAGTATACATCAATATGATTTCTTGCCATGATGTGGAAATTACAAAGCTACCTTGTACAGCTAATTTAACAACACAATATTTACAAAGATTATGGAAGCTGAGAATTTAAATATGATTTCTGAATGCGCTCTTTTTAAACCGCCATTCAAGACTCAGTCAGTTGAAAGAGCTGTCAAATAGGTTACAAGCTCTTAAAAATTGGTATGTAATCACAGGAAAAGAAAAAGTTTAGTAAAAACGAGGATATCTGACAGAAATATTTGATCAATTTACGACACAAAGGAACAATTTAAATGTGAAAGACGTGTCTAAGAAATGTAAATACGTGCTTGCATTGGCTGGAAGGAAGGGTTCACGCGTGTAGGACTAGAGGTGCGGTCACCTCCTCGTGGTGAGTCCTGGGTAGTTCCACATGAGCTAGCGAAGAGTTGCAGGGTTCAAAGTAATAACAAAATGAATAAAAACAAGTTTGAAGAGACTTCAAGTGAATATTGAGAGGAAATACTGAGTTAAAAAATGTCGAAAATATCAGAAATTTTGGGAAATTTGATGAACTTAGAGCGCAATGCACGAACTGAAATAATAATCTAAAATGGTTTTAAAAAATTCTTTGTATATTTTAAACCTTTTTCTTAAATTTAATAACCACTCGTCACTAGTTTTATCATTTGCAATATTTTTTAAAAAAATTTGAAAAATCCAAAAAAAATCAAAAATTTCCAAACTTTAGGCTAAATGCGCAGACTAAAGATGACGTCGCAAAAGTGAAATATTTTACAGAATTGTTACTTTTCCTCATTCACAGTAAATGAAAGGTACCCGTTTACGAAAATCAAAAATTCATTTTTTTGCTCCACCCTATTGTGTAAGTTCAGTCACTTAGTGAAGAACTTAAGCGAAACCATATTTCGCAAACATATTTTAGTGCAGCGACAACGGTGAGAATCCATCATTTGGTTTATAAATCAAAATTCCTAAAGTTTTAGTTTGGATACTTAATTGAGGTCGTAGAGCAGCTTCAGCCTCAAAAAACTTAACGTACAATATCATTTCTGTTGTTTTTAGTCCAAAATTAAAGTGCACATTTTTTTCTCCAATACATTGCTTCCCGTTTCGCGGTTTCTGTTTTTTCTTTTCCTTCTCTCATTGGTAGCTATTGACGAGAGTTTTTGAATTAGAAGTTATGGAAAGTAGCGATTGTAATTATTTGAATTTAGGTAGTTAAAGTAGCTATAAAAAATGTTTAACGAGATGCGATTTCCTTTGCGTGTTTCAAACAGTTTGACAAAAAGCAGTTATTTGCAATAATACAAAAAGGATCCAAAGATCATACCAGAATCAAGTATGCAAACAAATAGAGTTTTTAAAAATCTTTTGATCCGGTTAAAATTCGTTTAGAAAATGTTATTTTATATCAGTTGCAAAAAAAAAAAAAAAAAAAACTTAAAACCGGTCTTTCCAAAAGAAATTGTATATGTTAGTTCATTGTTCTACACAGTGATTCTCGAACTGTTTACAACTAAAGCCTCATAACCGAGTAAAATTTCTTCCTACGCCCCCCTGGTGTAATTACAAGAAGAGGATGGAGATAACTTATGACAAACAAAAACTTAAAGTAATTTTTTTCGACCATCTCAGCTTCGTTTCACCAAGCCGGCAGATCGCACCTGGAAAAACACTGAACACAAAATTAAATCATAACAGCAAAAACGGAAAAAGTGAACGAATAAATATAACTAATTTACCTGTCATACTTGGCAAAATCATGCAACCGTAGAAGTAAGACTAATTTATGTAATACGCCACCAATATTTTTTGGCAAATAATTCAACTTATTCATGATAAATGTTTCAAAAGTTTTTTCCTGTTTTAAAAGTCCATTAGTTTAACTTAAAAAATAAGGTTCGCTTAAATACAAGAAAATCACCGCGTTCTTCTATCCATTTAAATCCTTCTTGCTTGCGAAGAAATGTTTTGGAAGAAGTTTTAACGAATACGGTTTTGGAAATGTCGTAAACCCTCTGAATTCTTTCGAGCAAAAAAAAAAAAAAAGGAGAGTAAAATCAGGTGGTAAAGATTTTATTTAGTTTTCCCAAAGGGAATGAACGGATTTCTGTTTTATTCTTTTCTTCTATCTCTATAAAAAGTTCGAAATGTTTCGCTTTATTATACTTGTCAAACTTTTTCTTTCACTAAAATTGTTGTTTAATCAGTAAGTTTACTGAAAGCAAAATTTGAAATTCCATAAAAAATCGTGTTTGATATTTCTTTATGTGCATTATTTTTTAAAATACAGTAGTGAATGTCTTATTGATTTACATTCACATTCAGTTAGGATTTTTTAAAACTTTTTTTTCTGCCTTTTTTCTTAGACGGATATTCAAGAGAGTAAACTTTTAAACACAATCCAAGTTTCAGCCAAATACTGAATTATTAAGATTAAAACCTTAATAATTCAGTAAATGTATTCAGATGCCTTTGTGGAATATTAAAATTTTGGAAAATTCTTGAAATTACTAAATTTCGCAGTGGGCAATAATTTTAAAAAGTAATTTGTAATTAAAAAATATTTGATTCAAAACAAATACATTATAAATAGCTGAATTTACTTCAGAGTAAAAAGTTTTGCGTCAGTACAGGTTTCCTTAATGAAGAGGGAAATTTTGCGTTTATAAGTCTTTTTTTATTAAGCAAACATGACACAGTCGAATTCTCAAAATCTTCGTACTAGGATGTAAAACTTACAAAATTTGTAACCTAACTCATACCAAACTTTATTTAACCGACTTTACAACCGATTACTCGAAGACGACTGAGCCGATTTCAATTTCTTTTTCTGTTTGATTGCAAGGGTATACCATCTATTTGGTCCCATGCTCTCATGATCCGGGTTGGAATACGGGCACCTGCAGGAATAGTAGTCCTAACTAGAGTAATCGTAACAGTTTTGAATGAAGGCGTCTATGGAGCATATGATGGAATTCATTTCGATGGTTTTTTTTTTCATCTTTATTTAATGCTCATAATACAGTGAATAACTCGTACTGCTTTGAAATATAAATTAGTTGAAAGCCGTTAATATTTAAATGGATTTGATTAAACTAGAGTTAAACACAAATAAATATCAAATAGTAACAAAGACTTGTTTTTAGTGACTATCGTTACAAATTTTCGACACATTGATATTTATTTCTTTTTTTACATTGTTTATAGAGCATTTACTTGAGAAAAAAGTTAAAGTTTCGTAGTGGAAACATCACCTTATTTCTGTAGTACATTTACACTGAAAAGAATAAAGTAAAAATATTTTTGTGAACTTGTATAATGCCGAGCTTATGTTCATTAATAACGTCCAAGATCAAAAAAGCCACTATGTTTCAATTATTTTGTTGCAAAAATTTGTATAAAGTTTTAAAAACGCACTATCCTAAAAAGGGGTCCTACTTACTCTAACCAACCCTATATCTTCCTAAATGCAAAAGAAATTTTCACTTTTTTTAATAATGAATCTTAGTACCTAAGGTAGTTTCTTACTAAATATTCACGCTTTTTATACCAATATGTGAGCTAAAAACAAGTTTTTTTTTTTCATTTTGCTTGAGGCTACTTTTCCCCTGCTTGAACAATTTGCAGTTATATTTGATTGCGAAGTTCCAGGAAACTTTGGGACTGAAAGCTACATTTCGTACTTTAGCGATACTGAGGTCATTTTAACTTTAATTTCTGTTTACTGAGCAGTTAAATTTGAGCGAAAACTATGAGCTTTCAAAAAACTTCCATTTCATATTTTACTTCTTGGATATCAAAAGCGTAAACTATTACAATTGGCCATGATTTCCATTTCTATAAATAGAAAAAAAATATTCCTCGTATTTGCAAACAAAATGTTAGAATTAAACATTGTTGATATTAACAGAAGATCAATACAATAACATAAGACACATATAGGTGAAAAGCTGAATAATAAGTCAACAACATTTATTTTTTTAATTTTAAACAAGTAATTTTTATCAATGTTTAATTTGATCACCTTAGTTACATTAATACATTCACTTAAGATAATTTACTTTTTAGAAATAAATCGTTAATTAGCAATTTTGCTTTAAGCATTACCATGTTCTTCAAGTATGTGTTAGACCACGGTTAAAACGGACCGATTTGGTGGCGTTGAATTTTTAAGCTATTAACAAACATCGTAGGGAAAAGGGGAGCGAAAGAAACCATTGCATGTCTAAAAACATAATAAGGGAAAAATGAGATTATTTAAAAACAAAGGTCTTAATAGTTAAGCTAAATTTTACGATATACATCTTTGTATGTATATCGTAAAATTTTGTTTAACTGCAATGTATTATTTTTAATTGATCTGCTTTTAATGTTTAATTGAAAAAATTAAGTGCTACTTTAATGTAACAACTTAATTATTAAACTTTAGAGTATCACATCCATAAGTGCACAGCTTTTTTTTTGACTATTTTTACTGCAAAAGCTTTGTTCGGGAGCTTTCGATTAGCTTTGCGTTGCTAATAAAATTTTTTTTGACTTATTTGCTATATTGACTGATGTTTATAAAAGTTTTAGTTGCCCAAAGAGCTACATGTTTGCTCCATTTTTATAATTCTCTTTACAACTACAACAATAAAATAAGTTAATTTATGCACAAACTTTTGAAATCTTTTATTTTATGTCAGTTCCAGTGTAACACTTAAATGTTCTTGGTCATTCATAGCTAAGAAAGGATAACTAAAATTTTATAACTGTTTCTTTAGCTGCGTAGAAATGATACACTCACGAATATAATCATTAAGTATTCAGAAAAGAAATAAAACTTGCTCTTTTTTGGAAACAAAAGATAAAATCAGAAGTTAAAATTTAATTAAGATTTCATGTAGAGGAGTTTAAACAATAAATTTCTCATATTACCATTTGAAGGCCAAAATATCAAACTTTACTGAACTAATACATTTCATAATAAATATTGAAACAAATGTTTCTAGATGCTCCTTATACATAATAAAAAGGGTAATAAATTAAATAACATTCTTTAAAAAAACATATGAGTTTTATAAGACTTTAATACGATACTAATTAAAACTATTTTACATTTTAAGTAATAACTTTTTGTAATAAGGAGCACGAGAAATTATTTATTTTTGAAACAACTTGTTTATGCATAATTTATTTTGTTTTACTTACTTCGAGTTTAAAACTAGTTTTAGAATATGGAATATATAGAAAAATGGGAAGACTAAGAGTATGGAAATAGAATTGTAAGGAAAAAAGTTTACGAATGCAATAACATAACCTTTGAGAGTAGTTACATTTATCATTGTGCGTGTTTTCTTACTTTAAGAAAATATTTTTTGTGAAAAAGTTTAGTTTTCTAATCATAATGAAAAATCATTTCTTAATAAACTAACCATACATAATTTTACAGTAATAAACGGTAAAATTCCTAAATTTACAGATCATTACTTAGCATTTTACAGTTATGCTGTTGTTTTTACATTATAATACAGCTAATTTTATGGTAATAAACAGTAAAATTATTTTTTTTACAGATTATTACTGCGTATTTTACAGTTTTAAGTTGCAACCTCTGTTTCCAGAATTATACTCCACACATAAAGACAAGAGTTTATTTATTGCAGGGTACGTGTTTTTTAGCTTTCTCAAAATAGGTCTTATTTAGAAAAAATACATTTGTAACAATTCTCAGAGTTATTAGAACGAACATATATTTAAAAGAAGTAAAACTACTAATGGTAGCGGAGTTTATGTTTTCAAAGGAAAAAAACATTCATACATTATATAGTTTTTATACAAGTAAGTTTTAAAAGGCATTTTAAAAGAACAATTTTTTTTTTGTCGAAATATTTTTGTCGGAAAAGTATTATTCAGGACAGTTTAACTGTTTAGTTCGATGGATTTATCCCTAATCTTTTATTTATTCCTCTGATTTGTTTCTTTGTGAATGCAAGTTTTAAAACATACATTTACATCGAACTAGAAACAAATTAGCATTTGTTCATAGAGAAGGAAAGCTATAATAATAGTTAATGCTTAAATCCCTGAAACATAGCAGATTGAATGAGCTATGCTTCCGGATACGCCCTTTTTTGGTGAAAAAGTTTTTACATTGTCAACAATAATTTTGAATATTCTTAGGATTTCTTTTGGAGCAGGAAGGAACTACAAATTCATTTTATATCATCTATTGAGAAATAAAGTCTCTAGCTTTACCAGAATTTCATGCCTTTCCATAATGTAACAGCAATACTAACTTCACTGAGAATTCTACAATAACATCTTGAATGGTATGGATGCTATGCAAAGAAGCCATTGCAGCATTTTTATTTAACTCACAATCTCTAAGATTCCTACTGCGGGATTTTTTTTTTTCGTTGTGCGAGACAAGAATTGTTAATAAGCAAAAAACTAAAAATGAAATACTTTCTAAAAATAAATAGATCCGTTCAGAATCATCTTCTATGCTCATTTTTGTTTGAATAGTTGAATTGACTAGTGTCAAACTAATCTGCTTCAGTTTTTATCTGGGTCGTTTTCGTTTTTTTTTTTTTAGTTTTTGGTCCCTTTTATTATGTTTTGCCTTAGAGTGCTCACAAAAAAGCATTGACTAAATGCCGACACATTGACACACAAGTTGATAAACAGCTTCAAAGTGGACAAAGTGTGTTTGACAATCCTGCATACACGTTAGGATTTGAAACAAAACACGTCACGATTCCCACTATGTCTTTTACATGTACTTAGGATACGCAGGAAAGTAAAAATATGAGAAAAACAGTAAAGTTAAATATTTTTATTTTATTATTGAGCTGCCTATTGGTGTACTTATGTATAGTTGCCGGTTTAAGAATTTCAGCTAAACAATTGCATCAGTTTGTAATGTTACTTATGCTGTAGGCATTAAGGAAGATAAGTGTGTTATTAAACATATACCTTGAGAGAAGCAGAATAATTCTATATAACTACTATGTACGTAAAGTTTTTAATTTTACTGTTCTTCATTAGAGAAAACTAAAAGACAGTGTTTTCCTATTCAGAAATTCCTTTTTGTAATGATTCTAAAAACTATCTTAATTACTTTACTAAAAAGAATATTCTTTTCTCAGTAATTTCACTGCATAAAACAGCTAGAAGTTGAAATTTCTCGCCAAATTTTTCTGTTTAAAAATGATTGCTTTACAAAAAGAAGTTAGAGAAAGTATTTTTTTTTTCAAATCTATTTTTTTTTTACATTCATAAAAACTGGTGAAAAACATGAGTAAAAAATTTGCTTTTAAACATTTTTTAAGGAGAGCTAATTGATAAATTCAGATTTTTTTTTGGTTTAAAAATTTTACTTTTTAAAATCTTAGAACAAGGAAAAAGTACAGTCCAAGAATTTAAAGTAGAGAACCAATTAATTTTAATAATTACTTTTAACCTTATTGAAGAACGTATTATATATCCTTCCTTGTGCGATGCAAAAGAAGAAATGTTATATGTAGAAAATATTATACTCAACTCTCAGTATAAATTTCCATTTTTATTCCACCAGCTTACGAGTTTGATCAAGTTAGCTAAGCCTTTACAGTAACTGTGGATCAAGAAAACGTTAGACATTCTACAAGAATTTTATGCCGCAGTGTTTGCCTATATCGGATAGTACACTTACACTAGAATCTGGGTCAATTTGGTACAAAAATCTTCAGTAATTTGGAATGTTCCTATGATAAATGATCATTTTGTTTTTATTTTCTTGCCTAAACACTGTTCTGAGGTATGTAAAGTTTGGCTTCACCGTGACAGTTCCCAGAACAGTCAAAGCTAAAAGCACCAATTTTATGATTTACTTTTATTTGATTTAACGCATTTTGTTAAATTTTCTGTAAACTAGTAAAACGACACTAATAAAATTTCATAATTCATTCTTTTCTTAAAGATTATATAAAATAACCAGTTTATGATTGATGGAAACCAGAGAAAAAAAAACTGCACACAGCTGGTAGTTCACGTTACTTTCACGTACCGAAACTATTTTTTTACGCAAATAATACATACATTCACGCAATCAATTTGATAACATCATTTACAACATCATACTAATAAACTTTCCTGTATTAAGCATTATTACCTAGAGGTTACAACTTCCAAACAGCAGAAAGAAAGTGCTTCTATTTATGAGGAAGCGGAAATGTACGTCTATTCATAAACACATATGATCAGGAGAATAGATTAGTGAGCGCATTTGTGCTCCCTCTTCGAAAACGAGATTAACCTTCACGTTAGTAGTTTCCGACCAAAATGATATTAGGCCAACGCGTTAAGACCGTTACGATAGAAGATAGGGCGGTCAGAGCCACAGTGGTAGGAGTCATAGGAATGCTCATCAAAGGGATAGGTTGGTGGTAGAAATCTTAGAATAACGTGTAATTATTAGTGTGTATATTGAAGAAAATGAAAATATTTACAGATTATGTATACATTGAGTTATGCTTTTCGTGAAATTGTATTTAACACCTTTTTTGCCTACACATACACACGCATTAAAAGTCAGGGAATCAGATTTCAGAAAATGTTTCATTAAACCGATATTACATTATAGTTTTACATTGAAAAACACAGAGAAAAATGTTGATGGATAGATATAGGATTATTCAGACTTGCACACCCAACCGAATTATGAGACCTCCCAAGGGTATATGTAGATTTTTTCAGAGACAGTGTTGTGCACAGAAGTGACTGGAAATAACTTAAAGTAATTTTCCACCTATTCGAATCAATAATTTGAATTCTAAAGAAAATCTAAAGAACTATGTGGCATTTCTTAGCGTGTGATTTAAGTTAGTACTCTTAAGAATAATCGAAACAAGGATAGTTCCAATGCTCAGATTGATCTTATTAAAAATTAAGAGTATATCCTAAAAAAAGCCTAAAAACGTAGATTGCGGTCATTTTGACTTAATGTTTGAACGCTACGGGGTGGAGCATTTAACCTTGACAAAAAGGTTATATACACCATTTAATTGCAGGATATTTGGCTCGTTAATGACCCGTAAGGTAATATGCCTTTCATTGAATATTATTTTCTTGTGGGAAAATAATTCAAAGGTTGAATTCTAATTGGCAAAATAATAAATTTGCCAATTGGTCTAATTGGCAAACTTCGATATAGCGAACTTCTATTTAGTACACTTTAAAACATGCAAATCCCTCAAAACTCATATTTTAGCAAATTGAATAATTAAGACAAGCTTTTCATGAAAAAAAAAATGGAAAAAGAAACAGTAAAATATAGGGTTGGAATGATATAAAATTATCAAAGAAGTGGGTTCTACATAATGCAAATATGTTCTGTTAAATTTAATGGAATAAATGTGGATGACGAAGAAAAATCTAGTTCAATAAATATTTTGTATATGTAACATTGATAATAAAAGTGCATATAGTAACATTGATAAGTAAAAGATTCAACGTATGCAATCTTGAATTTTGGTTATCATGCAGACGTAAATTACTGGTTTTTTTTCTTGCTCCCGATAAAAATTTTCTTGAGATTTAGACACTTTATATTTCATTTCTGACGATGATGGTGGAGGGATATTTTTTAATGTACCTTGCTTTTTTTGGTGTAAAAAAGACTATGAGAGTTTTTACAGATGAATAAAGCATAAATTATTTCATATGCTTCGAAATACTGTTTACAACAGTGATGTTAAAGTTTACAGTCTAAGTAATGTTAGAGTAACACCGAGTTTGAATTATTATTATTATTATTATTACTTATTCATTTATGTTTTCGATATTAATATTTTTTTTATATATATGTTTACAATTTGTGCTTGTTGCTTTGTAATGTGACGTATGCTACATTAAGTCAATGGAAGCATGTAATAAAATTTCATTTTCTAGCTTTTTTAGCTCCAAACATCGTTCGAGATTTGCGAAAGGTTTTTAAAATCTAATTTTCCAAAATAAAACTCTTTTTTTTCCTACCACCTCCCGTTGATTTACCTGTGGCTTTCTATTTTTTGGTTAATTAAAACCGCTGTAATTAAAAATAAGAATAAATTAATAAATACAACACTAGCAAGATTTCTCGCTGCAGCTTTAAATTTATAAAAGTAGTTTGAACACAAAACTGTTTTTTAATCTGCAAATTATGACCAAAGATAGAAATAATTAAGTGGTTAAAGATGTTTGACCTTAGTTGTACTTTCTTAGAATAATTTTTTTTTCGCAATAAACTACTTTTATTCTGCTTACAACAAATAATAAGCTAGATTATATCACTGCGAGAAAGGCTATCATCCTCTATTACCGAAGGAAATTATCCGGTAAGAACCATGTCATTGCATAAAGTATTGGTAACAGCTGATAGACATCACTGAAAGCTGATTGTAATCATAACGCTTTATTATGAAATTTGCTACTTCGAAGTCTACTAAATTTACTAGTTGTAAACCCATTCACTTTTTTTGCATTATGCAGAACAAATATTCGTATTAAAGTGCTAGCCGTATTTAAATTCAATCAAATAATAATACATCTGAAATTCAACATTGTTTTTAAAATGATTAGAGAAAATTTTGAAAGCTGAAGATTTTTGTTAAAAGTTCGGCTTTGATTTCTCACTAAGCGTGATACTTTCGTGAGGCATATTAGAACCAAGATCTTTTTCCGATATATATATATATATATAATATATATATATATATATATATATATATATAAAGTCTCAATAACAATATATATTTAATCTTATATTTCTTTTAGGATAAAAAAAGAAAATCATGATAAAATACGTAAAAAATGTACAGAAAGTATGCATGATTATTTTTTACAAATATTATTATAGGGTATTTCAAAATCTTAGGGTAAGTGTTATTATATGAACATATGATGCAAATGAATGTGCTTGTGTTTACTGGTTCAATCAAAAACTAAATGAGCAATTGAAAAAAAGACAAGAACTGTTTGATTGTAAAACTATTTAAATCATTTCCTTCTCTTTATTGCTACTTTTATTTTAATTTGTTTCATTATGAACACATCATTTTACCGTAAAATAAACTAGTTTTAACTTAATTCTAATGAAACGGAAAAAAAATGAGCAATACAAATGTAGAAAAATTTATTTTTCAAGGAATACAAATGCGATTTTTCATTTAAAATAACTATTTAAACTGCTGAAAGTTGACGCATACGGAATACGCCAAGATAACTTGCCAGAATATGCTGTTATGCTTAAAAATAAAGAGAATTAGACCTGGAAGAACTTCTTGTTCATCAATAGCTTACCAGAGATTCCTTTGTGCCTTGACATTGATTACTTGTTCTTGTCGTTGTGTGACCATTTCTTTTTCCGTTTCAACTTCTTTTGTCTCTTTATTTTGCTTCTTTTCATTTCCATTTGTTTCCAGACAAAGGAACATACTATATGTTGTATCTGATGACAAATGGCGAAGTTTTACATGTCTTCAGACACTCCTTTTCCATTAGCTGGCACTTCACTTTATGATTTACCGACGTTATTACCATTACATACGAGTGTTATCGATATTAAACATAGACTAAATGTACGTAATACGTTAAGACTGGTTGTATTTTTCCCTGCAGTTTAGACACTAAATTGTACAATGGCTCGTCACTACTCATTTTTAATGTGTGCACAAATCAATGAGGACTTTAACCTTCCAAATTCTTAGAGTTTAAAACTTAAGGAATTTTTGAGGCTTAACATTCCACTGCAAAAATAAACTGTTCTTTCTTACAGTATAATACTAGCAGCATAGGTTCCAGAGAGTTTAAAACTGTAAAAACAGAGCAATAAACTGTAAAACTAGCTGTTTTATACTTTATCACTGTATAACTAGCAATTTTACAACTTATTACTGTATACATAGCAATACTACCATAAAATTCGCTGTATTATACTGTATAAAAAATTTGGTGGGTGAAAATACAATTACCAACCGACGGTAGAATTGTCACCAATTTATGACGTTTGTTGAGTTACAATTAAATTTGTCATTACCTTGCGATGAAAATTTAGTTAAAACTTATGTTGAAGCATCCCTCGCAACCTAAAATGAGGGTATACAACTAGTACCAATGCGGATCCTGCAAAAAGAAAAAAAACTTTAAATGTACTGTTTCTCGGTTTTGCTAAAAAAAAAAAGTGTACTTACAGATTTATACTTGTAGATAAAATACTAATCTATTCAAAACCTTTTAAATGAAACTCGGACTTTTTAAAATATAGATTTTAGTTGCCCTCATACTAATGCGCATTATAAATATCTAAGCGTTTCCATGCTTAAAATCTGGTAGCACATCATTCAGTTGTGTTTACAACAAAAATTCAGGTTAAAAGTTGAGTAAAAATGTGTGGTGAATACGATACTTGCAAAAAGAAAGTAAAAAGAGGTTACAAAAGCAAAAATTGATCTCAGTATTTTGTATATAGCACATTAAAACGCAATAAGAAAATATAGGTTTTATAAAATAGAAGCAAGTTGAGTAAGAAAGCAAGGAGTGGCTCTTCAAAGTGTGAGGTATCCAATTTGGTAAGACTGAGCATCAATGAGTGGCAGTATCACCTTAAACTTTTAGCATAGTCCTGTTCAGAGGTCTATAGGAACTATGCATTCTTTACAACTGCTAGCGACCAATTAATGAACTTTCGAAACCACGGATTTCATGAATATGGAATCCGCATTTATTCGGAAGGTATTTGGGAGCTTCGTATTCCGAAACCTTGCAACTCCTTAATCTAAAACGGATGTCCTATTCTCTAGACTGTTCACACTGTTTATTTTTACACTGTAAAAAATAAATGTTGTGTTTACAGTATAATACAGCTAATTTTACAGTAATAAACTGTAAAATAGCTATTTTTACTCTATGACTGTTCTTTTAGTTTAAACTGGAACCTTTACTGCCAGTATTATACTGTAAAAACAACAGCTTTTTTTGAAGTGTAGAGGTTGATTCGAACATTTTTTTTGTTTAGATAAGAATTTTTGGATGACAAACTCCGATTTTTCCCTTTTTATAGACATAAAGTTTGAAACTTATCATTCGTTTGAATAAAACATTAAAAAATCTTTATTAGTTCTTTGCAAAGAGTATACAAATTTGCAATTTTTAGAAACATATTTTGTTCATTAGCTCAATTTTTTAAGAGATGAAATGAATTTAGTAATACTTATTTCTACGAGCATTTAATTTCTTGACGACCCCTGTAATAATTCGAATTACATGGTAAAATTCTCCAAACATTAGTTTTATGGTGTAATTATTTCTAAAGCAATTCCATCTGAATAAAAAATTGTGCATTAAAGTAACCGTAATTTGTTCAATTCCTTTCAAATACATCAGAAAACCTATGCAATTGGCTTTAGAAGTAACGAAATTTAGTATTGAGTGAAGATAAAACACAGCGGAACCATGGCCATTCCACTGCACGGTAATAAAACGTACGGTAAAAACTGTTAAATTAGCAACTTTACAATAAATTACTGTAAAATTAGCAACTTTACAGTTTTTTACTGTAAAACTAGCCCTTTTTATAATTTATTATTAAAAATTAGCTGGTATTATACTGTAAAAACAATTTTCATTTTTTTACAGTGTGTTGTTGCCTTGTTTCTCTTCTGGACTGCCCTGAATGTATAACCTTGGAACTGCACCAACAGCACAAAGTACGATGACTGTCTCTTCTGGGTATTAGTGGGAATTCTCGAAAAGAGCTCTTTCCGGAAAACGATGACTGACTCATAAGCAGCAGAATTCCTAGAAATTGTGAATGTGAAAGAATATCGGTAATAAAAGGTGGACAAAAATAGCAAGTTGATGTCGATTTACAGAGGTTCCTGTAAATAAGTGTTAAGTTAGAGAGATTTGAACTCATTGAAATTATTATTGGACTAATTATTAGAAAACTAAATGTCGTCTTACCGAGACTGCCGAGTTTTCTACGCGTCGAGTTATCGTAGTTTCACCGTATCTTTTAAAAGACAAAAAGTATGGCTGACGTGAAAAAAACCTAACTTTGCTACCTTAATCTTTAAACGTCTTGTGCATTTCAATAATACTGAAATAAAAATACAAATGACGTATTTTTCAAAAAGTTTTGAAATTATATTCATTATATCGACTCATAAGAAAAACCAGATATGCTAACAGGGGTGACATAGCAGCTCAAAATAGGTAGAGAAGAATGCATAAAGAATAAAGAAAATCAAGCAAAATCCTTTTATACTCGCCTAAATGGCCTTGTTTCTTGTAGGAACTGTATCCCTCGAGAATTACTATCATGTATTAGCGAGATAATTTACACCTTTTCTGTCACATCATTTTTCAGAGATAACCCACTTAACTTCTCCTTTTGTCCCTTTACAAATAATAAGTTATCCTTTCCTTTTGTTAGAATATATCTCTCTTTGATGTTTTTATGATAGTTTGCATTTAAGAGTTTTCATGAAAATAGATTAACGATTTCTGAATCGTTAAAACAATACAATTTGTAAATCGTTTAATGAATCCGTATAAAGAAACAGTTTTAAAAGCAATTACAAGATCGCTGTACTACGTTTTTACTATTATTATTCACTTTACACTCATTTACTGTATTGACGCTTGCACGTTTATCCTTTGTTAGGCTACATGTTTATAGAAAGTATTCGTTCCATCTGTCTCTCTATTTGCATCATCGTATCTTCTATTCCTTTTTACTGACTTAGTTTTCTTTAAAAGTTACTTTAGCGAGAGTGTTTCTAACCAACTTTTGCCAAAATTGTTGTAAACGGACTATGTGAGGAGCCTGAATGTTATCATCGAGGCTCACTTTTAAAGTCAATGTTACGAATTAAAACTATATTTTGCAAACTTTAAAAAGAACCGAGGATTTTTATCCGGTATGCAGAAGGAGTCAAAATATTAGAAATTGGTTTACGAAACAATAAAGAAAAACATAGTAATAATAATAACAACTTCATTTGAATTTTGAGAACAATTGAGAATTAAAATTGTTTTTCGCAATAACGAATTGTGATTGGTGTGTGTGTAGAGCATGGACGCCACTACCAGTAGGAGCGGAGGCAGTAGGTCAGAGAAGAACCTGCTTTAGGAGCAGGTGCAATGGCAGAGTGGCTCTGGGTCCAATCTGAAAAAGGAACCACAACGGCAAATACCGGCGAAAATAAGACTAAACAGCAGTTTGTCATTGCTCAAGTACATATAGTTATAAGGACTGACGTTTAGGTAAAAGTCTCAGGGACTACTGTTCCAAAGAGTGCAAAACATCAATCACTGAATAATGTAAGGAAATGTTCAATGGTTTGGTTGCAGTTCAGTCGTAGCCTCGTTATAAGATTGTAGTTTGAAGTTTAATGTCCTGCTTGGTTTTGGGTGAAGTATTAGATTTTTTATTTAGAAGTTTTTCTGTCACTATGATGCAGCTTCAAAAAAAAAAAAAAAAAAAGCCGCTGTAACACGATTTGTTTGATATATGTAAAAATATAAGGTAAAGAAACTTTGAATGATTTGATCAAAAATGTAATGTGGTTAAAGCACAAGAATGAAACAAGAGGGATTAAAACAAGGTTCTCATCTGCCCTAATTTTCAGTACATAAATAATTCAATTCATGTGTTGACAGTTCAGAACGTAAGTAATTCTTCAGGTTTCAAATTCATCAAAACATTTTCATTATGTTTTGGAAAGATCCTGACGGTGCTGTGCTATTGTGTCATTCTGATGCACGTTTTCACATTTAAATTATTGTAAATGAAAAAAAAAGCAACCACTTGATATAGCTCAGAAAACTTGAACAACTGTTTTTTTTAATTAATTTTTTTGATAAAATTAATTTTTTCAGAAGACCTTTTAAAAATAGAAGTTGCGCAGGTTTTTGAGCCTTTTAACAATTGAAAAGTTAAACGTAAGAATAAATGTTGAATAAATTAAACAAACTTAGAATGGGAAAATTATTTAGAAACTCAAAATATCTCCTACATTCTCACTGAAAACGATTAAAATTATAGACAAACGGCGTCTGAGTAATAGTTGAGTCTTTCAAAAAAAAAAAATAAATAAATAAACGTTGACAGCTTAACGACGGTAAGTGATATTTCTATAAAAAAATACACGCCAAAGTTAAAAACAATAAAACAAATAAACTAAAAAAGTTCCTTATCCAAAGCTGCACGGTGTGCATTATGATCTTAGGAGTGGCCACAGGGGAATATAATCCTGCTGCAGGGAAGTAAAATTTAATAAGCAAATTCCTAACTGCAACTACGTTTATTTTATTTTTTACACCCCCGACGCAACAACGAAGGGTGTCATAAGCTTGACGTGTCTGTGTATAGGTGTATCTCATCTGTCTATGACACTCTACAACTCAACGGATGGACCATATTTGAAAAAAAAAAGGGTTTAAAAGGAGAGTTGATAGAGAGTGCTCTTCGCTAGGTCGCGTCTTCGAATGACATTAACACATATAAGAATTTAAAACTTTTAAAAGGTTTCTTGTGATTTTTTAAGTCAAAACATACTAAAAAAAAAAAAAAAAAAAAAAAAAAAAAAAAAACAATAGTATCTAAAGAGAGAAAGTTTTTCTGAGTCTGATAGAATGCGTTTGGAACTTCCATGTTATAACAGAGCCCGAAATATGGTCTTTTTTAGTAAATGCGGCTAAATCTTTATTTACGAGATTGGGAAACGATGTATTGTTGGCATCGAACAAGAAGAACAAAGACGGAAAACTCAATGATTTAAAATGTTTATCTGTTCCCAGTTTCTGTTTATTGACAATTTAAATTTTTAAAAGATTTTCAATTTTATCTCTTTTTTCTGCTTTTGCGATCAGCAAAATTTTACAAATTCTTTCCTTTTCCGTGATTAACATGTCCTCTTGCAAACAATAAATTTATATTTATATTTAAACTACTTTCTGACTATTGAAGTTTATTTTAATATGAAGTCTGCAATCAGGGTCATTTTTTTGTTTTTTAAATCCCTAATCTTAGTACTTGTTAGCAGGTTTTTTTTTCAGGTGTTTGGATTATAGGGTTATAAAAATTAGCTAAGTAGTTTGACAGTATTCCATATAATTTTTTACAATTCTTGGAAAGGAACAATGACTGCTCTGACAGAAATAAATTTTTGTTTAATGAGCCTTTGTGAATTTTTCTTTCTGCAAAGAAAAATGGGTTAAATGAGAAAATAAAGGTGTTATAAGTGACTATTCGTTAAATTTTGGACACGGGAGAACAAATATTTGTCTCTTTAAGACTGCTAAAACTTAATTGTGCTTTGATGGTCGCCCTGTTTGACGATTTCATTATCGAAAGCGATTATCATGTTTAAGTAAAAGATTTAACTTGGCAGCATTCTAAAAGTCTAGATAATTAAAAGTTTTATTCATCGTTGAATATAATTTAAAAGAACATTAGCAGTGACTTTAATTCTGTGTGATGCCGAAATTACATGCAAATCAACCTACAGTAGTTACAGAATTTAAATATTTTTTCATGCATTTGATAAGAATGAAGTTATTTTTTAATCAAATTATTGGAATAAGTTTTAGCAAGATTATTTTTAGAAACAAACGTTAGTGCTTCCAAATAAATCTATTTTCCTTAAAACTGCCGTCAGTATTAGTATGCTTAGTAAACAAATTTAATTAATATAAATTTTAAATATATATTTTTTAATATAAATAAATATTTTAATATAAATAAATATTAAAATAAATATTTTTTTAGCGAAATAGAATTACTTCCTTCACGGTAATTCAATTAAATACGTTAGAATACTATACAAATTTTTTTTTTGAAATATTTACTGCGCAGGTTTTTTTTATTTATAGTGTAATGAAATATACACTGAAGTGACAAAAGTCATGGGATAGCAATATGCAAATTTTCAGATGGCAGTAGCATCGCATAGAACAGGTATAAATGCGCAGTGCTTTTACAGAGCTTTCATTTCTGTTCAAGTTATTCATGTGAAGAGGTTTTAACGTGATGATGACCGCACGACGTGAATTAACAGACTTTGAACGCGGAATGTTAGTTGGAGCTAGACGCATGGGTCATGCCATTTCGGAAATCGTTAGAGAATTCAACATTCCCAGATCCACTGTGTCAAGAGTGTGCCGAGAGTATGAAATTTCAGGCATAACATCCCACCATGGACAGCGCAGTGGTCGACCGCCTGCACTTAAAGATCGAGACCGGCGACGTCTGCAAAGAGTCGTAAATTCTAACAGACAAGCAACACTGCGTCAAATCACCGTAGAAATCAATGTGGGACGTACAATGGACGTGTCTGATAGAACTGTGCGGAGAAATTTGGATTTCTTGGGCTATTCCAGCAGAAGACCGACTCGAGTGCCTTTACTGACAGAACGACATCGCTTGCAGCGACTCTCGTGGGCACGTGAGCATATCGGTTGGTCCCTAGATGAATGGAAAACCGTGGCCTGGTCCGATGAGTCACGATTTCAGCTGGTAAGAGCCGATGGTAGGGTTCGAGTGTGGCGCAGACCCCACGAAGACATGGACCCAAACTGTCAGCAAGGCACTGTTCAAGCTGGTGGTGGCTCCGTAATGGTGTGGGCTGTTTTTTCATGGCATGGACTTGGTCCTCTAGTGCGACTGGACCGAACATTGACTGGAAATGCTTATGTGCAGCTACTTGGAGATCACTTGCAGCCATTCATGGACTTCATGTACCCAAACAACGATGGGATTTTTATGGATGACAATGCGCCATGTCACCGGGCCACAACTGTTCGCAATTGGTTTGAAGAAAATTCTGGACAATTCCAACGAATGATTTGGCCACCTAGATCGCCCGACATGAATCCCATTGAGCATTTATGGGACACCATCGAGAGGTCTGTTCGTGCCCAAAATCCTGCCCCATCAACGCTTTCACAATTATGGACGTCTATCGAGACAGCATGGCTCAATATTCCTGCAGAAGACTTCCAACGACTTGTTGAGTCCATGCCACGTCGAGTTGTTGCACTTCGCCGGGCAAAAGGAGGGCCGACACGATATTAAGAGGTATCCCATGACTTTTGTCACTTCAGTGTATAACGTTCATACTTTAACGATTACTTTTAGTAATAATTGTATACATGATGCCTTTGTGTTAGTGCGTATAGTAGAGCAAAAGCAAACCCCTTATTGCTATCATACTTGTAAAATATACTTAACTTTATTACGCGTGCATTTCAAAAGCCGCAAACAAGCGCATAAAAACTGAAACACGTTATAGCTTATTAAAACACACTTCCAGTGAAGCACTAAAGTGTTTTTTTCAGTGAACAACATAAGTCGCCCGCCCCCCTCTTATGTTTATTTCTGTCTTAAACAATGTTAACAAAACAAAAGCTTTTATAACACATTAAACTAGGTTTTTGCACTATATTTTTAAATATACTATTAGCAAAATAAGCTTAATTTTATAACACGAGCGTTTTAAAAACCGAAGAAAAAAATAAAAAAAATCATCAAAGCTGAAACTCGTTATAGATTATTATAACACATTTGAAGTGAAAAACTGAAATATTTACTTTTAATGAGCAATATTATTTCCTTTTTTTAAAACTAAGTAACCAAACAAATGGTCTTATAACACTTTAAACTATGTTTTTACAACGTAATTTTTAAAAATAATAATTTGCAAAATAAACTTAATTCTGCTTACATTTCAAAAGCCTAAATAAACTTCATAAAAACTGAAACCCATTATATTGCTCACTAAAACACGCTTCAAGTAAAACACAGAAATGTTTCCTCTTAGTGAGCAATACTAGTTCCTTTTTTCCCTTCCTATTTATCCTAAACGATGTTGTGCCTAACTCCATCATTGATACCATTAACGTTGTCGTTTCGGCATTTAACGGAGATTTCCTGAGTAGTGATGATTTGACTTTTATCACAGATAGCGGCTTAATCTCTCACAGTCTAAGATTTAGGTTTTGTTTCTATTGCTCGACGTACTTGCTGAATTGTTCATTGGTTTGGGAGGGAGTAGTAGAAAAATATAATTTAGCTTGTTTAAAACAATATTTGTGTTTGTGTCAGTGTATTTATCTTTCTATGCACTTATTTATCTTTCATACCAAATGACAGCAATGAGAATTCTTATAGAATACCATAACGAAGGTGGTCGAAAAAAATGGCAGAACGATAAAAATTGCATCATATTTTTTCTAAAGAATTGAAAAAGAATTAAACAAAAAGCCACAATTGAAATAAAACTTTTTTTATGTGTTTTAGGGCCTGCTCCACATTGACGTAAAGCAGAAAAATAAAGCAGAAACGTAAAATGGATTACATAGCCGTTCCTATGGAAAGTACCCGGATTTTCGGTTTCTGCCTTCGGTTTCGGTCGCCTTTTACGCTGATGTGGAGCAGGGCCCTTATTCTTTGTTTTTGACTACATTACAGTATCTATAATTCTGAACCTTAACAGTACAGGCTATCATTATCGTTCGATAAATAATTTTGTATCTTTTCGCTCTTACTGTACTTGACAAACATTTCGTAAAAATTTCATATGGAAATAACAGTAGCTAAGAATACTTTTCCAAACGTAATATTTTTTCTCGATATTTATACATATGCTCTTTGCCGATTTGTAGGAAAAAAATAGCATACACACAACTATGAGAAAAATTATTTCCATACATTTTTGTTAGTTATTTATAGCTCTATCTATACTTGAAGGTTTAGAAGTACTGGCGATTTTTTGAATATTGGAACCGTATGCAGTTCTTCAGCTTCAAAAAAGAGTAAAAGGAGACACAAATTTGAAGCACAAATTATACTTTTAAAGTGTCTCGATTTGAAATTTCTTTTTGAACGTTGACCGAACCCTATTAGCATATAATAGATGAAGGGGGGGGGGGGGCTCATCTATTATATGCAAAACTTGCGTTATTTTAAAGATGAGAACAAATGATGTAAGATGTAATCTTAATTTACTACTTATTGGGTTTTTTTTTCTTTATTTTACTTTTTTAAGCAGGGTATACTACTTGTTTTTCGAGCAAAAACACCAGCAACTTAACAAAGTGAAAAAATAATGAAAGGTCCAATATTGAAGCCAATCTTGTGTTAACATTGAAGTCAATCTTGTATTGTTATAATTGTTATTTTTTTATTTAGAAAACCTATCTAGCAAAAAAAAAAAAAAAAAATACTGATAAAAGTAAACTACAGCTTCTGTTCAAATCAGTGGTCCTATACTTGTAGGATGCGTTAGCTTATGGTGATTTTTCTGCAAAATGAGAGAGTGACCATAGCGGGAAAAAAATGATGCTGAAAAAATAGTTCGCTCAAAGAAAAGCATATCAATTTTTTTCCTATAATGCGTGTGAAAAACATATTAATACTGATATGATATAGTTAGGAAAAATAAGAGTTGAATCAGTGTATTTATGGATAGAATTTTAATAGTTACCAATCAATCTTACATGTTTATGTTAAAGTAATTGTTTGTTGTGAATCTTTTGAAATTCTAAATAATAGCATTGTTAGTTCAATTGAAAGTTTGATGCTTTTGAAAAAGAAAATCATGCAGTTTTTTATATGAAAGCAGTTAAGTTGAGTGAAAATGAAAATAACATTTTGTGTACATTATATAAATGTGTTTATTATTATAACATAATCTAATAAATCATAAACCATAATGTTATAAATGTCTTATCACAAACATTTGTAATACTGAAGGTTTAATGACTTGATGTATGCTTAGTTATTACTCTAATAGATTGAGTAAAAATATTTTGGGGTACTCTAGCATTCGTTGTTGGCAAAATGAATGTATTATTAGACCAAAAGAAAATTTTATAGTTAAGGTGCATATTTTTAGTTAGGTCATAGGTAGCGTTAGCATCAAAATACTGAAAATACAATATTATTTGTGTCGTAATTTTTATAAGGAGGGCAGTTGAGGTGGTTATTTTGCTATTAAAGTTGGTCGTGAATTGTAAGGGATAAGCAACCGCTGGTTTGAACATAAAAATCCACAAATTAGAAGGCCTGACTTGGCTTAGACAACACGCTGTTGATGGAAGCACCATCATTCAACATTTCAATATTTTTGGCGTAAATCAGGAGCTGAACAACCATTGATTAACCCGGGAGAACGCGCGTCTCCGAGGCAAACGTTGGGACGCGCGGGGTCATAAAATGGCCCCAAACCTTTGAATGAACCCAAAATCCCTTCCTACGCAGTTATAAACTTTTATATTTTAATATTTCTTTTTTAAAACCATATTGCAGTACAATTAGACATTGAAACCTATCATTTAGACAAAATGTGCTACGCAAACTAACTTTCTTCCGCAATTCTATTTAAAGGTATAGGTATGGAACGTATACTTTTTACACAAAGTTCGTATAAATTTTGCGGGTTATTACATTTTATATAATTTACAATATTTATAACAACTATCATTCTAGAATAGATGTTTTTAAAGAAAACTGATAGATTTATATTTAAAATATTTCAACCTTTAATCGAAAATAATTTATTTACTTGATTTCATTTTATTTCCTCCTGTATTTTTATACTGCATATATGAAGATAAACGAAATATTACTTTGATTGTAGTTATTATAATTTAAGTACTTTTTACACTGGTTGAATGAAAGGGAGATGATAATTTAATTGAATAAGTATCCCTTTCATTTTATTAGCTCATTTTCTAAATAAGTTTTATTTCAGTATCATTTTTCCTTCCAAAAAGGATTTAAAACATGTACAGTTTACTAATCAGCATAAGGAATACTTTTTATATGGTTGTTTCAAAGTTACAAAATTATTTTAATTGAAAAAAAAAAAGTGACGAACTGACCGTATCTGGCAGGCGAAATAGTTGATCTGTCAAGTAAACTGAAAGACGCGCGGGGTCATAGAATGACCCCAGTAACTGACCAAATGTGTCTTGGCTGAATGCAAATGCCAGAAATACCTCCGAATTAGTAACAAAAGGTGAATGGGGGGTAGAAACTCAGCTACTGAGAAGAAAGGAGTGAACTGGTGCATAGTTTTCTTGGAATTGGAGTTAGAAAATTTCTTTGGGTCATAAAATGACCCCGCGCGTCCTCCCGAGTTAAACATACTCATAACTATTTACTTTTCATGGGAACTTAATTTTGTCCCCAACCCCTCACGCTCGGTTCAATATAAATTATTCTCCATATAATAAATAGAGATTTTTCGATTAGCCTGCCATGCAAATCCACGGCAGCGCAGTTACGAGCCTGATATCTAATTATTTGGTTTAATATCTTCAAAACGTTAAGAATGTCATGGGTTCCATAAAAAAACCGGTAAAATTCTAAATTAAAAATATTTTTAAAAACATTTTTCTAAAACGTCATGGGATGTATTCCTCGTTAAAATAAATTTTTGAATCAGAAATTATCATCTCTTTTCGAATTCAACTACTGCCAACAATGGCACAGGAGAAGCAAAAATTTTTCTTTTAACTGCTACTGTAATTATTAGGAAAAAACTATACAAGCTGAGCTTGTATTCAGGTATGATTCGAGACAAATAAGACTTAAAAAAAATTAAAACTTTCAAACAGACATTTTAATGTTTTGTAGTAACGATGGTTAGCGATTTTAACCCATTAATGCTTAGCGTCCCTTTTTAGGGACGGTCCGAAAAGTGTGTCTGAATTTTCCAAAAATGAACATTTCAACCAAATAATTGTGTTCAATTATTACTTTGGTATTGCTTCAATTCCGTATTAACAGATTACAGCATTTAACCGCTGTAAAGTGTGATCTGTAGCCATTTGATTATGATCTTTATCAAAAATTACATCGTCCGCAATCTCAAGAACAAAAAGCTAAGTTTTTAAAGTTATTAACAAATAAATCTATCTGTGTTTGATATATGTGCTACTTTGATCGATGTTTTAGTTTACCTTTTTTTGCAATTTTGTAAATTTTAAATTTTTTTAGGATTTTATAGCAATTTAAGAACGTCCCTAAAAAGGGACGCTAGGCACCAAAGGCTGCATTGTTTAACCGTTGCTGATTTCTTGCTTAGAATCTATAATTTATATCAAAGAAGTTAGTAAATGTTTTTAGACGGAAAAACAGATAATAATTGTCATTTTTAAAACTTATTTTATTTTCAAAATCTAGTTAAATTAAATTAATTAATATATATAAACTTAATTATACAATGTTCTTAAATATTTTCTATTTTTATTTAATTACAAAAAATACTCAAGGTAAATTTTGAAAGAAAGCTATTTCAAAAATGTAATTCTTTAAAACACTAATTATTCCTTATATTTCATTACTTTTCCATTATGCATTTAGGTGTTTATTATTGTTTAGTCTGACTGTTGGGGGGGGGGGAGAAGCCCTAAGCTGTTTCAGAAGCTTAGCATTTCACCCTGATGTGAAGAATTCAAGTATTGCATATGTGTCTGTTGTTTGTGAAAGGGGGGGGGGGGTGCAGATTTAATTTCAGAATTCCCTGAGCATGCCAATTTTGATCTCTACTGTGAGAATTTATTTACTTCTCTTGCGCTCCTACGTGATTATTTGTCTCAGCAAGGTTTTGTGCAAGAATTGGATTAAAAAATGCTCATGAACTGAAGTTACGTAGTTCAAAAAAGAAAAGAGAGGAAGTTTTGAATAAATGTCGATGACAGGTAAAATAATATTACGTTGATTCGGTGGAATAATAGCAATGTCATAACTATTGCATTGAATCTTCATGGAGTTTATCCTATTGTAAAGGCTAAGCGATTGTCCAACAGCGAAAAGAAAGTAATTGAAATTGATGAACCAAATATATATGGTTGCTCAATACAAACGTTGCATAGGGAAAAAGATCCCATGCATCAAATATCGGGAACTACCGGTTTTTGATCCACTCTAAAAAATGGTGGTAGCCGCTCTTCATTTTTATTTTAAAAGCTGCTGCACAACATGCATTGAGCTCAAGGGAGTTGAGTTAGGTATTATGGGGCTAGTTGGTATATTGTTTTAAATAAGACTCAGGTAAGATGTGCCCATTGAAGTAAAAGACCTTATCGGAATGCAGCAAATGCAATACGTAGGTTTGCAGAACAAATGTTTTGCTGGCTTTCATACTCAACAACACCAATATTTCCTTGTTCTCTGAATCTACTTCCCAGTTTATGTTAATTGCTGCTTTTATTTCTTCTTATAAATTGTCATTTTCAATATTACATTGTAGGCCGAAAAAAAAATTTTGGTAAAAAAGTATGTACCCTCTGGTGCCTAGCGTCCCTTTTTAGGGACGATTTTTTTTTCTTAAATAAAAAAATTATTTTTTACATGATAATTTTTTAACTATTTTTCCTGTCCATTGAACACTATTTGTAACCAGTATACGAAGTATCGTTGAAAAATAAAATGTCAGGCATTAATGGGTTAAGGATATAGGATATTACCAAAATGATATATTAATTTCTTCTAGCTTCAGCAAACATCCCGTTTTTAACTGTCCCTCTAAAAAATATTAAAAAATATCATTTTTTTAGGCATCAACTGAATATGCCGTTGTAAGCGTCGACATTATCATAAACAAGAGCGGAAATATTGTCATATCCAGAATACACAGAGCTTAAATCGATACCTTCCTTGAACTTGGAAAAGCTCCAATGGCTATAAATAGACTTTCCATCTCTTACTTGTTGTATTATTTTCTTCTCGTTCCAGACGGGTGATGAGTTTCTTCAATGGTGAGCCACAGGACGCAAATTTTATTCGAAAGTTGTCAAATCTAAGTGAAGCAAAGTTAAGGATAGATGGAATTGATGTAGGAAGAACTTTTGCTTCGATTTTTTATAACACGCTGGCACTTGGAATGGAATCATATTTTAAATAAGCAGTTTTATCTGAGGGTTATTCCATAGTGACTAATGTAACATTCAGAGCTGATTTTGTAACTGTTTTTACTTATAACTTAAAGGATAAAACATATTTTTTAATTGTGCTGATGGATTTAAAATGTACATGGTATCTATGTATCATTTCTGCTAAGAATTTAAAACAAAATTAACGACAATAGATATTTTCCAACCAAAATAGCTGTGTGACTAAGGTAACATTTTTGCAACCCTGAAAATTAATGCTCCTGTTATGAGGCAAAAATTTAAGCAAGTTAGTTAAGCAAGTGTTAAAAACTAAATGATATATTTGAAAAATGTGTAAAGTTGGCTTTTAAAAAACATAAAACACATTTATTAAATCTTATTTTTTTTAGTCTTAAGTGTCACTTTTACTCAAGATGGAGTGTGACTAACGTAACGTGACTAACGTAACCATCGAATAACAAGCAGTAGACACATTACAAACTATTTATTATGCCAAATCTCAGTGATAATTACAATACTTTTTCATTTTTTTTAAACCTCTTATGTTGTATGATTTTTATTTATTTAGTTATTTATTTTTCGATACTTTTTTCTCTTCGATATTTTTTTTTCTTCGGCTGAGGAAGGGGGAAATGTAAGGGGTCATTCCATTTCTATTGAATGACCCCTTACATTTATTTGTTTTTTCACCAGTAAAAAACATATTACGGCTAAGTAAATAGTTCAAAGATATTAAGTATTATATGTGACTTTTACACGGAATGTTATTTCCTCGAAGAATTACTTAAAAAAAAAAGAATAGTAATATTTGCACCTCAGAACCAAACCAAAGTAAAAGTCCATTTTCGTTACTTTATTTTTACTAAGAGTACGTAAATGTTGCAGGATGCATGTAATGGATAGGAGTCGCGCTCTCTTAAATCTGATACATGATAGGGAAGGAATTTGTTTTACAGAATAACGTTCTTATGGGTCGATGTAAAATAAGATTCTAAATACAATGCAGTAATAATTTTGAAAATATCCATTTTTGAACTTAGCTAGTCTGTCTCTAAAGTACAGATATAGTAGATAAAAAAGCATTTTTTAAGAAAACAAAATAGTTTTTTATTTAATTTTTAAAAGCATAAGTTTATGAAAACATCAACACAGAACGAGTTGTCTACCCCTTTTAAAATCGAACTAACCTCTTTTTTATTTTCCCCTTTAATCAGAAAAATGAAAAACAACTGAGACACCTAAAAGCAAATAGAAGTGAGTACCGAAAGGTTTTAGCAATCATGAAATGCAATCGGTGAGTGTGTAAGATGTGTGTGTGTGTGTGTGTGTATAAGCGTGTGCAAGTAGAGCTATAAAAAGTCAAAATTAAGCGAGTAAGCTCTACTATGAGAAGTAAAACAAAAATGGACCTTGAAAATTATTTTATTATACAGTTGATCTTTGCCTTTTTAGTGGCAGCTACGAGGACTATTTTAATATGCATCGTATTCACGTTTCATACGGGTTCCAATTGCTCTACTGCTCGATCAGTTGAAACATAGTTCGAACAGGTTGCTCTACACACGGAAGTGGAAATGCATTCACTTATCAAATATTGTTTTCGAACAGTTCTGAAATCTTCTCTTAGGTCCCACTTCCGTTATTGGAAACTTACTTAAAAAAATATGTACATAAAGTTTTGATTTAGTACTATGACTTATTTTTTTTATTTGGTTATAATTATTCATAGCTGTACTTAAGTAACATTCAACTGAGCACAATTTATCTGACTGTTTTTGTCGTTGAATTTGAAGTTTACGCTCAACTGGAATGTGTGTTCTGTGTATGTAAAGCAGGTTTTAAGTAAACTCGCAATATTTTGTGTTTCATTTTAACTAGCTTTAGATCTAGTCTCCAGAACAAAGAAAACAAGGAATATCTTCAAACTTTTCGTTAACGAAACTTGTTCATATTATTCCGTATAATTATAATAATAATGGTCACAATTTATTTTCTTGAACGGTAGTGTTTTTATGTAAATTGTCTTTTCTGCTTCATCCAACCCTTTTACGAATTGCAGCTCGCAAAAAAAAATCCATTAAGTAATTGGATGAATACATTAATGTTGTTTTATGCTAAGTCATCAATTCTTTAGGGCAGTTATCCATCCTTAAAGACGCAAACATACAAAAAACGCAAACACAATAAATATACGAATAAAAAAAAATGTTATCGATGTAAAAAAAAAAAAAAAAAAAGCAGAAAAACTAAAAAAAAAACCTTCAAACCCAAAATTTTAATGTGCATATACCTGTAGATATTTATGAAAGTACATTTATGCCATCTAATTAAAACAACAATGTTAATTTCGAAAAATAAGTTTTTTTTTTTTTTTTTTTTTCATTTTAAAAACGGCTATCATAAAATGTCGAAACTCAAAATAGCAAATATGATAATGAACAATATTTCATTTTGAAAGCCCGATGAAAGACAGTTCGGAGCAATCAATTCAAGTAGTTTTGGAAAGCAAGTTTAAATTTCTTTTGAAAGCAATGACATGACAAATATTTCAACGTTTTTATCGTGAAGTATTCACATTTAGAAAGATTATGCTGTAATTACGGCAAAAATATGTAAATGCTGTTGCATTAATTAAATGTAGCATTGAAGGTATTTATAGAATCGAATAAAAATTATACCGCTAATAAAGATAGGAAAAATTATGGGAAGTAGAATTTTTCTTTCTGGAAGCGTAAGTCTTTTAATAGGGATATTATCGATTGACTTTAGTGCAAATTCACATATCGTTTCCACTTCCTGTATTTTTTTACACTCAATTATCATTTATCAAAATGATTGTTCCCTTATCTGTTTCACAGAGACAGTATTTTAAGTATGGATAAAATTATCATAAAAGTGGTCAGCTATCTTTACATATTATTTTGTGAAACTCGCGTGTGCTGAACTGTATTAATAAGATAACCCTTAGCTTATTTTTAAATCAAGCGTAATGTCGTTCGCTTGTTTTAAAATAGACACACTATTAAATAGACGATGAACAAGATTACCAGATTTTTAAAAAAATTATAGATAAAGCTAGAAAATTTAATGGCGGATTTTTTTTATTGTTACTAAGAGCACTGAATTGATGTGTTTTCTACAAAGCATATAAAGTAACATGTGACCAATTTTTACAAAATGCTATAAGCAACAGTGAAACTACATGTATTTAATCGAAATAATGGAATAAATAAATTTTCAGCCGTTCTGTTCTGTTTTTTTTTCTGTTCTTGATGTAATATTTGTGAAAAAAAAAAAAAAAAAAAAAAAAAAAAAAAAAAAAAAAAAACGAGCTTCGTTTTGCAGGCTCTAGAATTTTTATTCAATCTCTCGAACTAATCCTAAGTCCTCGGTAATCTCTTGAATGTTTATCAAAACGATGATTCCCTTAAAAGGGATTTCTCAGTGATCAGAAATTTGACGAACAAATTTACTTTAAAACAATCTCGATCGTAAAACCCAAAGGTTTTCATACTTGAGTATACATAAGTAAAAATTGTGTATGACCGATTATTTTAGGAAACAATTTTCTTTTTTTAGAACTTGTATGTCTCTCAAAATGTGGTGAAACGTCGTCAATGTTTTTTTGAACTGCTCAAGTTGTTGCTTGTTGCAAGAAATATTTATCATAATCATAAGAGAAAAATAAAAAGTATGCCTATTTTCGAACTTTTGTCCTTAAATTTTACCTTAAAGCTGCAGTTTTTTTTCCAACTTCAAGTAAAAAAAAATTGAAATCCGGCTCCTATACAGGCATAATTTAAGAAAACTGTTGTAAAAGAAAAAAAAAAAAACCTTAAACGCTCAGACATTTGTTGATGTTTTTATTTATGCTTTCCCAAATTTCCTTGTACATCTCCGTAGTTTTTATCTTGTATTGTTCGTGTATATGCAGTTATCCAAGATTAAAAGCTGCAAAAGACCTCATTGTTTAACATCATGTTTTTGAAGTCGTGGTTCAGAAATGTGCTGCGTTTCAGCTAAATGACAAAACAATGCAGAAAATAGTTGATTTATAACTAATTAAACATGTATAAAGCAGTACGTAGCCGCCCCTAAACCAGGGCTAAGGCCAGATATAGTAAATATTATTAATAAAAGTTCCATTATCTTTCGATTATTTACACAGATCATAAATATAAATAAGACAAAATTATATAAACGAGAAAAACTAAGGAAGTGTGAAAAAGTAAGTCAGGAAGTAAAGGACGAATTACGAGCAAAAGCACAAATAAATTCAAAGGACATGGTTTTGATAGAAATAAAGAACACACACCAGTATTAAAGATTTCTTCTTCATCAGAAAACGGACAGTTACTTCTACGTAATACACAATTTTATTTTTCCTATTTATATTTTCCGCAGTTAAATAGTTTACTAAAAATGTCATTTCTTTGCTAAGTTAATTGGTTTTATTTGACATAAAAAATTCCACAGAAGATAACTTACTGTGCTACTAGACGAAAATCAGGTTATGTCATGATTTTTTTAACCCTCGCTAATGTGATGAAGAACAGAGCAGAGTTGCATTTCAATTTAAAAAATTTAATTTCTGTCAAAACAGTTTGGTTTGCTAATTTATTCTCGTAAAAGTTAGATCAAAGTGCTAACTTTCTATCATATAGGTTAATGTTAAATTACCATAAATTCTATCTGCGGTTTACAATACATTTTTCCTTTCCTGTTGAATGCTTTATTTACGTTTGACGCAACATATGTTTTTAAAAATGATTTCTGGACTTAATATTCATCTTGTCTTTAATAGCTTATCATTCCTATTCTATTATTACGTGTGTACAATTTGGTTGTAAAAAATCCAAATTGATATCTATGAGTTTCTAAAAGTTTTTATTTTTTCCATACAGAAAAAGAGTTATCTAAAAAAATGTATCACACAAAATAACACTTTTTTCACATATTGAACATTATTTGAATATGCCTTAAGCATCAAGGTTCTTGTAATATACTCATAAAAAAGAAATAATTTACGCATCATTTAAAAATATTTGCGAATACTGCGTACCAACTTCGTAATACTGCATTACGTTTCTTAGGTAAATGAAGAGGAATGTGACTTCAAACATGAAGCAAGAAGATTTTTTTTAAATATCACTTAACACATATCATACTAACTGTGATAGATTAAACTGTGGTTATGAACTTAAAATATACTCTTTTGAAAGTTAAGTTAAACGAACAAATGACGCAAACTGGTTCCGAAGACATTTAACAAGTGTTTTTCTTCGCGCTACAATTGGATGCTAGTAAAAATGCAACCCCATGTTTGTACTTTCCATACGGATTTGCTGTTGCAAGCGCAAGTGCTCTTAAGATCTACCAATAACGCATGTATAACTCCTTCCGTATTGTGTGGCAAATAAATAGTTAATTTAAGGATATTAATTTCTAAAGCGCACTTCAGCAATTACTCTAGCAGAACATTCTGAGTGTGCCACGTGCGTTTAGAATTCCACATTTAGCGTTAAATTGCTACCAAATTGAGCCCTTTGTACACGGAGTTAAGACCGAGGCTAATTTATGCAAAAGCGGTTGGCATTAATCCACGAACGGTTACAGGGCAATGTAATTCAGATTATACTGCAAGCCTGGAAATTGTTAGGGTACAGAATATTTGCTGATTTGATATATTAGGCAGTTTCTGCTCTACAAGATGTGTATGCAACGGAATTAGCAAAGCAATCTGAACCAGGCCGCTAAATCAGAGCTGTAAGCTAATATATGACATTAATTTAAATACAAAGCTTATAAGATAAGACATAAAACTAATAAAACCGCAATATTAGTTTATTCTAAAGTTTTTCCCTTGAAAAAAAGAGGAAAACTAAAGGAATTACAAAACAAATCTTGAATACTAAGTTAGAAGGCTACTATTAATAAAACATTTTTAACAGCTAGTATAAA
>JAXGGA010009535.1:0-51005 GCA_038373865.1 Uloborus plumipes
CGCCTCGGCTCTAAGCTACAAAGCCGGTATCGGCCGGAGCCGGCTTTAAAGAGTTAAAAATAAAGCAAAGGAAATTAATTGATTTTAATTAAAATATTAAAGTGCATGCAATCGTATCAATACATACAGCTTTCTGATTTACTATTTTACTCAGTTTAGTTGTTTGTACACATTCTTACAAATTGGGAACTTTCTCCGACTTTCAGTAAAAAAGTTCTACATTTTAAGATTTGCAAAAATTGGTTAGTTTACGTAACTCAACTTTTTCCTTCAATGCTCAGCAAAAAGGTTAAATTTTTAACAAAGTTGACTAACACCTTCCTCAAATGATGTTTACATTAGCATGGAAAATTTTTCGCTTCCCACTCCATAATCCGATAAAGCATATTTGCCACGTTCATTTGTAACCAAAATAACCGTGAGGGTTTGCATTTTCAGTCTTCTTCGCGAAAGAGAGTTAAAATAAATGTTCTTTCAAGTCTTTTTGCGGTGAAGAAAATTTAGATTTTATTTCATGCTTTTTATTCCCAGTAGATGAGAAAACATATTTGATAAAGAACTTAAATTAGTGAAAGAAAAACTTTTTTAGCGAAGAAATTATATTATTTTAATCAGATTTTTCCTTAAGCACATTTTTACTCAAAGAGTAAAAGTTGAGAAAGTGAAGAACTGAATTGTACGTCTTATATACTAATCTTTAAACTTTCTAGTATTTCTCTTTTGTTTATGTTGAATAAAAAAGAAGCAAAAAAAGTTTATACCTATGGGGACTGATTTGGAGTTGAAACAACTTTGAACATCAAGGAGCTTTCTATTTTTACCAGGCGTCCTTTTAGAGAATTGGAAAATAACGTATTTTGTAAAATCAAATAACAGTGTGACTTTTTCTTTGGAAGGAGAGGGTGATGAACTCGAAAAACTTAAGTTAATTGCTTTAAACTGGAGCGTAACAAATTAATGGACCATTTTTTTAAATTAAGTGTTATTACCGCTTTAATTTTAGTTTAATATTTTTGTGTTGAGCAGGTTGTCGTGGTTTGTGCAGTTATTGGTAGCTCCGTTGTAGTATAATCGTATTTTAACTTTAAAATTTTTACCATGTGCACATGGCCGTAACCAGTCTTTTATTTCGGAGAGGGTTTTACCAAACATTTTTCTGTTGAATTCTACATGATTAATAAAATTTTATGCTTTTCGTATGTTCTGTCACTTTTGTTACAATAGTTTAGTTTAATGAGAGGGTGCTGCTTTAAGGATATTCACATGAGCAAATTTAAAAGATGCCAATTCTATTAAATGACTAAAAAACAAATCACGTTCTATGCAAATATAAAAGTAATATATTTAATACTATTATTAATACCAATGGCTAAACTATATTACATGCATTTTTCAAAACTATTGAATATCCGCTAATGCACTCACATACATTTATGTCTATATTATATAAGTGCATGTGAGTGCATTAGCGGATATTCAATAGTTTTTAAAATCTTCTTTTTAGCTTGATCAACTCTAAAAGCGTATTTTTTACATTTTGAAACTATATTTAGGATTATTTCTTTTTAAGAAACATGAAAGCCATAATGTACAATGGTATTTCATAATCATTTCAGAAGCTGCCAGCTATAACTACTCCCAGTATGTCTGTTTTACTACCATCCTAGACTTAAACAAATTAACGCTTGGGACCTCACTAATATTTTCGAGCCTTCTCCCTTTCCATGTCTTGAGAATCAACGGCCTGTATATCATGTATTCTCCCGTGAATGCTTTCTTTAGATTTAAGAGCCTTTAAAACTTGGCAATAATTGGGACATAACTTATGCTCTCATTTCTTCTGGGACTGTTTTTGGCATTGCCCTGTCCTGATTTATTGCCATGTTCCGTTTTCGTAAGTTTTGAAAGCTAATTACATTGCATTGTCTCTTCATTTTTAGTAAAATAATTTTTTTGAAGTGCAAATATTATATTTTTATAGCTTCGTATGTTAGCTCCCTTAGATATATATTTTTTCTATCTTTGTCTTAGTTTTGATACCTTTTTTTACTAAATATTATGTTTTGAGTTCATGTCAGATTATAAGATTCTCAAAACAATCCAACTATCCCTATTTATTTTCAGCTAAAAAAATAAAAACAATACATAAAAGTTCATTGCTAAATTAATTTGGGACATAAAATGTTGAAATATATGAAAATTATAAATTGACTATAAATCAATTTAAAGAATTAAGTAAAATTTGCTGCAGTTTGTTTAGCAAGTATGATAAAATGAATTTAAAAATACGAATTATTATCTATGGAAACTCAGTAACCCCAGTTAATAATACCAATACAGAAAACGGGCCAATCAAGTGATATGCTAATAATAGGAAAAGTTCAACTAATCTTTCTAAAAACAGGATGTAATTATTACAATATAGCATTCAAATGGGCAATTCCACGGTAACTTACGTTACATTTAGACCAACTCTTATGCATTTAGTACCTCAGTACAGACAAATTTTGTTGTACAAATCTTGTATGAAAGTATTTTTTGAAAATGACAATTGAAAGCAAAATTAAAATGTAAAAATATTCGATGCATTTAAATTTTACAAAATCTAGCAGTCAAAGATAAGGCAGTAACTTGCGTTACACAAAAAGGGAATGACATAATATGAAAATTGGTTCTGAGGCAAATTTCTGCTCTATTACAACTGTTTTATTGTTTGAAGCATAATTTATCAGTTCCTTATAATGCTTAGGAATATATTTTCATTAATTTAAAAATTTATTTAAAAAATTGAAAATTGTGGGAATTTTTAACTGGGTAACTTATGTTGCAATAACTTACGTTACAAAATTTACTTAAAGCATATCTTTATTACAAAAATTAATGAATGAAAATTGCAGCTTAGTTGAGATCGAAACATTGAAAATTAACAATTATGAATTAAATTTACAGAAATTTAATATCAAACTCAATGAAAAATCAAATATATTACATAACATAAGACTTAAATCTATACTGGCTGCTACTATTAACAAGTTCAGGTAATTCAATTTTTCAAATCATTCTTTCTTTCTTATTATAAATTTCATTTATCGTTACTGGCTATTTCTAATTGGTTCCAACAGCAGCCATTACTTATATTTTAAACTCGTTTTCTTCAATAATCGTCACAACTCAAGGATACAATGTATTTTCGTACTTAACCACACACCATTCACCAGCTTTTATCACTGTTTTTTCTTCTTGTTCCTTAAAATACTTAACTAAACGAAACCCCGTAGTTTGTTAATTTCTAGTTCTTAAATAGTCATTGTCTAGGTGCGGATCTTCAGAAAGTATTTTTGATAAATTTTGCTTTTTCTACCATATTTCAATACCATAAAGAGGGACTTATATTTAAAAATCTGTAATATCCACATGACTTTTCTCATACCCCTTCTACAGCGCATCTTTTCTGCAGAGTTTAGTGGCATTTTAATGCAGAATAAAATGTATTTCACCTGTAAGAGATAAAATATTTTTGTATTTGTTACTTCTAAAACGTATTTGATAACTTTAAATCATAACAGAAGTCATTTTTAAATAATTTATAGTACATTACTCCTAAATATTCTGAATGCAGTGATATTGTTTAGAGAGAATTAATATCTCAAAAGCCAAAAAGAAACATACAGGGTGTCCACTCTAATCGTGGACCAATAGCTAATTTCTAAACCGTTAGAGATAAGCATATAGTTTATTTAGGAAAAAATCTCAAAATTATGAAAGGAATTTTGGGTCGATTCAATGTTTTTCAAAAAATCAAATTTTGAAAGAGTTACGAAATTTAAATTTTTATACATCCCCCCAGTCCTATCAATCATATTTAGTAAAACATTCTTGACACTGTAACGTTTAAAACTAAAAAAAAATCACTCTTCTACCACAAAAATTGACCGAGTTATGACGTTTTGAAAAATCAAGATTTTGCATTGTTTCATGACGTCATCGAGAGATGGCTTAAGGGACCGTATGCGAAATCCTTCAAAATGTTGATTTTTCTAAACGTCATAACTCGGTCAATTTTTGTGGTAGAAGAGTGATTTTTTTTTTAGTTTTAAACGTTGCAGTGTCAAGAACGTTTTAATAAATATGATTGATAGGACTGGGGGGCTGTATAAAAATTTAAATTTCGTAACTCTTTCAAAATTTGATTTTTTGAAAAACATTGAATAGACCCAAATTCCTTTCATAATTTGGAGATTTTTTCCTAAATAAACTATATGCTTATCTCTAACGGTTTAGAAATTAGCTATTGGTCCACGATTGGAGAGGACACCCTGTATAATTTATAATAGAGGTGTATTGTAATCTTATTAACAAATAGAGACATTTTAAGAAATATGATTAATCTAAATTAAGTAAATACAGTACAAATTCAAAAGAATTCTTGCATGAATTACTCCTACTTACCACATAGGTTTATTTCACAATTTATTTTCTTTATAAATACAAGTATTTAAGTTCTACTTGGGTAACTTACATTACCTGCAGATGTTGGTAACTTAATTTACACGTTTTGATTGTAGCACAAAAAATTAAATAGACAATATTTAAAAAAAAAACTATTTGCTTAACACACACTTATAAGATAGAAAATATAGCATTGTTAACATTGCATTGCCCTTTGTTTATGCACATCATGAACTTTAACATCTTTTTGGTAACTTATGTTACATAGAACACTGCACTTTTGAAGTCAACATAAATCACTTAATTTACGTGAAAACACTCGTTTTAGCAATTTACAATATTGAATTAATGTGTAATAATCAATATTCTTCCTTTAAAACAGTTATCTAAAGAAAAACTTGAAACTTACCAACGTTGAAAGATTGACCATTTGCTCTGCCAAAAGTTAAGTATTCAATTTCTAACTTCAAAGTTCTGCCAAAACTAAAAATACTACATTCTTGACAAAAAATTAGTATAAATAATAAACTTCTAACATTTTAAACCGAAAAATATGTAAAACAGACGCATTGCTGTAATTTGATTTTTCCAACGCTTTTCCACACTTGCATGGAATTGAACAAATGGTGGGAAGAACAATGCTAAGATGCAGCAAAGCTTTTTTAAAAATTTATTAAGCAATGAGAGATTGCTGTATGTTTTCTTTTTGAACTTCAAATGTCGTGTATTCCCTACGTCAGATCGGATACACGACATTTCGTAATCTAATAAGATTTACGTGTAAAAATTTCTTCTTTGCATCAGTTTGTTTAGAGATTTTCCTAAAATATCTAACGTCTATAAAACTGATCAAATTTCCACCCACCGATGCAGCACGGAAACTTAAAGCAGCTCATTTATTATAGTGTCCATTTTCAAAATTGATAAAGGGTAATATATTAAGAACTGTCCGGCTTGTCAAGAGCGTTAATGCTCCTTATTTTAATTTTGTTGAATATTATTCAGTAACTCCAAGCAAATTAATTAGTTAGCATTATCAAACCTTGCTCAAACTTTTTAATTATTTTTCATATTTTTGTACTTTAGTCAAATAAAAATACAAATAAAGATTTCTATCTTAAATTGTGTTAAAAAATGCAAAAAAATATTTTAATATTTTTTACACATGTTGATAACGAATTTAAGCTTAACAAATTAGTGCAAAAAATACAACACTTTACGCATTTTTTTTAGAAAACGTCTCCTGAAAATGGTTTACTTTTTCCCGTTGTAATAAATCGCAAGTTAAATTGCACAGAATATCAAATTCTAAAGGCTTTAGCATTTGGTATTCAATAGAGACAAATCAAATTTGTCTCATTAAGTTGGAAAACTAACAATAAAAATTTTATTTCTTCTAAAATTTAAGTATAATATGTAAATTTGTATACATTACTCTTTAATATTTTACAATCCCATTTTTTTAAACATTTTTCATTCTTTTGTCATAATAATTTGTAGTTTTTCAATGCTCCTCAAAACTTAATTTAAAAATAAGTCAAAATACACCATAATATTAATCATGCCTGCATAGCAGGAGAATAACACATACGGGTATTTAGTTTTAGAAAGTTAGGTTTTTCACAGGAGGATAAAGATATTTACGAGTCATTTTTTTTTTTTTTTTTTTGTAAAACTATATTTATCCTCATAAAACACTTTCAAGTGAAAATTCATTCACATTAGCCCATTCTACCTCATTTCTTTTTCATAAAATGCACTAAACAACGAAAAAAGAAAGTCAACTTTAATAATGGGAAAAGGCTCCTAACAAACAAGAAACTAGCAATATTTCAACAAATCAGGAAACAAGAAATCTCCCCATTCGCTGCGCTCAGACTGAGGAAGAATTTTTCTGTAACGCAGAAACAAATGGATTTACCTAGCGGCAACATTTTTTAGAGCATGAATAATGCAATTTCTTTTTAAGGAAGACTTTATTTTCAGCTACTAACATATCTGCTAAATAACATCCATTTAAATCTTTTCTCGGGAAAAAATACTTCTAGTTAAGATATTGCTGGAATAGTTAAAATACGTTCGAGATATTTTTCACACAGCGGACGAAGTTATACTTGATGAAATGCATTTTTAGGAACACTGTATATTTTAAAAGATACAAAGTTTTTTTTTTCTTGCTTATGTTCTTTAACAATTGGTTCTCTTTTTTTTTTCTTTTTTTTTTTTTTTGACTGTTTCTAAAACTAACATTTTACAATGATATTTAAATGAGTCGTAAAGAGAATGTAACTTGAATACTTTTTAGTACCGTAAAACAGGGTGAGTCAGAAAACTTCTCAGCTTTTATTAAAGAAGTAACTAATATATATATTTTTAATTTAACTTTTTTAGTAAAAACTTCGGTCTTTGTTTGCTCTTGATATTTCAAGTAATAACAGAATATGTTGAGCAGTTGTCATTTACATATATAATTTTTCATGGGTGTTCCGATTCACCCCGCTAATCGGGGTCTACCAGAAAAATTTAACCTGTAATAGATCTAACAAAAATAAGTAATATTGGTAAGAAAGAATCAGAACAAATAGTTACTTGCAAATAAGGGTGTATTTTCTATACCGGTAAATGTATAATTTGTCAAAAGCCAAAACTTTTATCTGTTTTGGCTTCGTAAGATTTTTTGCATTGAAAAGAGCGTTACTGGTACCGCCGAAACAAGGGCATGCCGTTTTCTTGCTATTTTGTATGTTTATACGTTGTTTTATATTCTTTATTTTTTCAACCACAAAGGTATTTACTTATTTCTTTAAGTTTACACAACTTTATATTTTTATTTGCTGCAGAACGTCCTTGGCAGCTCAGAAATGTGTTAAGCTTTTAAGTGCTTCAGTTTTAAAAAACTTGTTTCTCAGAATGCGAAAATATCACGAACATTTTCTGCAAAGTACGTTTGAAAAAATGCGGTAATACATTTTTATTACTCAGTCTATATATATTCAGTCCTAAAGTTTGAGCTTTTGCTAAAACTAAAACAATTTAAGAGCTACAAAGCATTAAATAATTTTTCTCAATATTTTACAAGGTTCAAAAGCAGTTTTCAACGTTTAAAAGTGTTTAGTTAGCATACAATTGAAATGGTTACTTCAGCGGTTATAAATTTCAATTTCAATCTACTAAAATAACTAGATAACTAGTTTCCCAAAGTAACTAGAGGGCATCAAATGATAAAAAGGTAATCATAACTTTTATTACAACGTATAAAATAGTTATACTTTTATAGCTTTATTTATACTTTTATTGAAAAAAAAAAGATTTTCATTGCAAAAAATATCAATGCAAAATTAGGTTACTGACAATGTTTGCAAATATATATTCTGCTCACACTGTAAGACAATCCAGATAACGTCAGATAATTTCCGGGTTTTCACGGGTTTAAACCAGTTTCCCGTAAAAATCAAGTATATTAGCAAAATCATTTCATGTATTCTAATTGTATCTAACTGCAAGTTCTAATTGTTGTGCAGACTTCTAATTGTTGTGAAAAAAAATTTAAGCTAACGCTGTAAAAAAATGAATGTTGTGTTTACAGTATAATACAGCTAATTTTATTGTAAAAATTGCTAATTTAACAGTTTATTACCATGCATTTTACAGTTTGAAACTGCTATCACGCTGTAGCAGTTTCGAACACTAGTACAATGTTGTACACTGTTGTTTTTGCTGTATAACACACAATAAAACTAAATTTTTCGGCAATAGACCAAAATTTCTAACTTTACAGTAAGAAACTGTAAAATAGCTAGTCTTTCAGTTTATTACTGCGCATTTGGCTACCAGTATTATACCGTAAAAACAACAGTTCATTTCTTGCAATGCAAAATATTCTTGGCATCTTTATCAAGTATTTCGCTTTCGCTGCAGTTATGGCTCGTTCATCTTGCCTGAGTCAACAACAAGGGTGAATTGCAGCCTCTGAATACCGTAGCTTTGAAATGTAGGCAAATTAGGTATTTGATATTCACTTGCGATTCTACATAATCTTTAGCCATATTTGCTGAAAGGCATAGAAGCTAATACTTCAAGCATATATAAGTGCTCTCGGAAGGATTTTAATTTGTTCCAAAACTGTCATGATCTTTTATCGGGAAGGTTTCTGAATATCTCAAACAGGTTCCGTTAATTTAAGTAAGGCTCCCTTTGAGCTGAAAAAGTTCCTGTTTCTTTTTTTCTTTTTTTTTTGCAAACAAATTAAGCAGCATAACAAAGCTAACATTTTTTTTCTTCTTTTTTGCTAAGAGCTTTCAGTCCTTTGCCGATCATTCTCCCTATGATTTTTTTGAGGAAGGAAAAATTTCATGA
Organism: Uloborus plumipes; assembly: GCA_038373865.1. Taxonomy (NCBI): domain Eukaryota; kingdom Metazoa; phylum Arthropoda; class Arachnida; order Araneae; family Uloboridae; genus Uloborus; species Uloborus plumipes. The sequence goes on from JAXGGA010009535.1 coordinate 8,806, forward strand.
AATGAATATAGTATTGTTTGTATTATTTTTATAATCTTCTGTTTGATATTTTAAAATTATTTATAGTTATTAACATTTTAGTTGAACTGGTCATTTATCTATTTATGAATTTTTTAAACAAACGAATTCAATGAAAAATTTAAAAAAACGAACTGAAGATTAAAAACGACTTTACCTATTCCTAGTTCAGTTTACACTTTTTTGTAATTTTTATATTATTAGGTATCAATAAATTAAAACTAAAAATTTGATGAAATGCATTATTGTTCCTCTCTTTTTTAACCTTTAATACTCATTAATTATCCTAAAAGATGTTTGAAACAGGATGTCATTTCTCCTAACTAATGTACTAGCAGGAAGAGGAATGACCTAACTTGGTAATCGATAACTGCGAATAAATTTAAACTGTTCGCTATTCCCGAGCATCAACTTTATTTTGTCACACATTTTAAATAAACAGCTTTATTAATCGAAGACAAATGACATTTCGTTTTTATGAATGCACATAATTCAGAATATAAAAGATTAAATTTCATACTAGCGTTTGAATAATAGTTCTACATAAGTTTTAAAAACTGATGAAGGGTGTTCTATAACATTAATTTACCGTTTATTGAAAAATAATACGATTATCATTTATTTATATGAACTTTCTGTGCTCCATTGAACTCAGTAAGATGCCCAAAATTATTTACAACTTTTTAGTGATTTTGGGAAGTACATCGTCGGACATTAGCTTTTTGAAAGCTCATTCTGTAGTAAGAAACAATAAAATCTTTTGCTAAACTTGCAATAACTGAAGAAACTAATTACCTTTGTGCAGCAATTGTTAAGTAAATATCCAACGTTAATAAGGCACAAATAGCAGGGATACTGCAGACACGTGTTTCGGCGTTGTAAGGAACGCCTTTTTCAATGCAAAAAAATGTTGAGCTTATGGATGCACAGACATCCGACAAATGGCTTTTGGCGGATGTCTGTGCATCCATAAGCTCAAAATATGGGTTTTAATTTTTAAAAGCACTTCATGCGTTACTTTATGAACATGAAACTCTTTTTTAAGTGGATAACGTTATATAATTCACTATACATGGGGATGGTGGTTTAGATATTCCATCATTTCCTTTTCGATACATCTAGATGTAGAGCCTTTTAATGTATTCATTCATTTTAACTATCGTTTGCATACTGGAGTAAAAAGATAATATTTTTTAATTCGCAAAGCCAGAGTTCGAATACGCCACCTTTTTGAGGATTTGTAAAACTACCGAAAAAGGTAAAATATTTGATTCCACGCGTATCTCGTAGAACACAAAAGCATGTTGTGTGCATAGACAGTTTGAGATTGCATGAAAACTTTGAGTTTTTGTTTACATGATTTATCTTTGAAAATCATCATCTGCAATATCATAAATACATACTAAAAACTGTAAGTAAACAGTTTTTATTTACATTATTCTCAATGAATTTAAAAGGTTGTGAGTTTTTTTTTAAACCTAAAGCTCGAAAGTTTAATTTATTAACATCATCTGAAAGATTAGGTCTTTCAACTTCACCTAGGTAAAAAATAATTGATTTAATTAACCTTATATGACTATAACACAGAGGACAGTTTTGGACAGTGTGCAAAAAATATTGTTGAAAATATTATCGCAAAATGAATGCACATTCTGTCATTGAGAAAGAACGTTTAGAATATAAAACATATGAAACGACTATAATTACAACAAACCGATTTGACAATTTAAGAAATAATAAGTTAATAATGTAGCTCAAATTCCATTAAAAATTGAGGAATATCAAATTTATCATCGTAGAAATGGTTAATTGACAACAACTTACTATGTGATGTGCATTAATTTCTAAAGTTTCTTGATTTCTCTCTTTTTTTTTTTTTTTTTTGCATAAGCTGTAACATCCACAAGTCTTAAAAAAATCATTTCAAAAAATACAAAGCAAAAAAGAAAAAGAAAAGAAAAAAATTCATGATCATTCACTAAGCTTAAAAACAATTTATGTGTTACAGCATATGTTTGTTTTACCTTTTTGCCACTATTAGACAGTAGGGTGGGCCGAAAAAACACTTTTTTTATTTCGAAGTTGTAATAGTGCGGAAAAGTTGCGAATCATGGAGACAAAAAGAAGGAAAAAAAATATCGAAATCGGTTGATATCTTCCGTTCGCGCATAGGGCCTAAAGTTTAACAAAAAATGAAAAAACTTCATTTTTTGCGATTTTTTTAAAAATTTTTGAATAGGATGTTTTCGTAACGTAATAGCGTGGAAAAGTTGCTAATTGTGAAGACAAAAAGAAGGAAAAAAAATTATCGAAATCGATTCATATCTTCCGGTCGCGCATAGAGCCTAAAATTTGACAAACTATGAAAAAAAACTTCATTTTTGCGATTTAAAAAAAAAAATCAATTAGATGTTTTTATAATATTTTCGGACGGAAAAGTTGCTAATTACGAAGACAAAAAGAGGGATAAAAAAGAGAAAAAAAAAATATCGAAATCGATTAATAACTTCCGGTCGTGCCTAGGGCCTTTTTTTTTTTTTTTGGACAAAATATGAAAAAACTTCATTTTTGCAATTTTTTTTTAAATTTTTGAATTTGATGTTTTCGTAAAGTAATAGTTTGTAACGTTTTCTAATAATAGCCTTAAAACATTGTGTTTTGATTTGGTTTTGGTCAGTTAATATCTTAACAGTTTAATCGCAAAATTACCCAAAATAATAAAAAAGTTACATTTTTACGCTTTTTTTTGGTTTTTGATGAATAATTTTTAAATGAAACAGATATAAAAACAAACTAACAGGTTTAGTCGATGTTTTCCAGTTGCGAAAAGTGTTTCTATGTAGTAATCGCAGTGTACTGTTATTTAGTTCAATCCAGCTGTTTTCATTTTGAAATGTAGTCGTCTGTAATCATGTAGTTTTCTGCTGTGTGTGGACTCGGTGATTTATCGAAAAAGTTATGTAATAAGACCAATATTTGACTGCCCCGCTTTGGTACTTCAAAAGAATTGCCATCAAACAAGCCGTCCACTGTCGAGGACATCATAGGATGCTGTGCTCAAGGAAGCTCCAATTTGGAACTAGAAATTCATAATGGTGTCTTCGCCAGTAGGGAGTTAGTTTGATGGCAGTTCTTTGGAGGTTCAAAAGTGGGGCAGCCAAATATTTGTCATGTTATTAGAGTATTTGTCTTGTTAGTACATAACTTTTTCGTTAAATCACTGAGTCTACACACAGCAGAAAACTACCGTAAAGTCGGGTTACTTGGACCCACAAGGAGGTTACTTGAGCCCACAGTAAAATGATAAAATCTGGGTTTGGTACTAGCATTAGAGACTGCAGAGTGCTTCTACCCAGAGGAGAAACGAGGAACTATGTGCAAGTCTTCAATTAATAAGTACCAAACCTAGATTTTATCATTTTACTGTAATGGGCTCAAGTAACCCCTTATGGTCCAAGTAACCCGACTTTACGGTACATCATTCCAGAAGACTATAAGATTTTTAAAATGAAAACAACTAGATTGAACTTAATAACAGTACACTGCGATTACTACATAGAAACGCAGACTGAAAAAACTATATAGGCAGACAACTGACGTGGTCCTAGGAAGGCGGCGATGGAGTGGAAGAGGAAAGGGATGGAGTGGGCAGCAATGGAACCCAGGGGATGCTGTGGTCGGGTACGCAGCTGCCCGACGTCTGCGTATGAAAGTTTCTAAAGATTTTCGCAATTGGAAAACATCGACTGAACCTGTTAGTTAGTTTTTATATCTTATTGTCATTTCATCTGAAAAAATACTATGGCTGTTTCATTTAAAAATTATTCATCAAAAACCAAAAAAAGCGTAAAAATGCAACTTTTTTATTATTTTGGGTAATTTTGGGGTTTAACTGTTAAGATATTAACTGACCAAAACCAAATCAAAACACAATGTTCAAGGCTATATTAGAAAACGTTACAAACTATTGCTTTACGAAAACATTAAATTCAAAAATTAAAAAAAAATCCCTGAAATGAAATTTTTTCATATTTTGTCAAAGTTTAGGCCCTAGGCACGACTGGAAGCTAATCAATTTCGATATATTTTTTTCTCTTTTTTATCCTTCTTTTTATCTTCATAATTAGCAACTTTTCCGCACGAAAATATTACAAAACATCTAATTAAATTTTTTTTTTTAAATAGCAAAAATGAAGTTTTTTTTCCTATTTTGTCAAATTGTATGCTTTATGCGCGACCGGAAGATAGCAATCGATTTCGATATTTTTTTTTCTTCTTTTTGTCTTCACAATTAGCAACTTTTCCGTTCTATTACGTTACGAATCTATCCAATTCAAAAATTTTTAGAAAAATCGCAAAAAATGAAGTCTTTTCATTTTTTGTCAAACTTTAGGCCCTATGCGCGAACGGAAGATATCGACCGATTTCGATAATTTTTTATTTCTTCTTTTTGTTTTCATGATTCGCAACTTTTCCGCACTATTACAACTTCGAAATAAAAAAAAAGTGTTTTTTCGGCCCACCCTATTAGACAGTGGCTGCAGCGAACTCTATTGTTTATTGCGACTGCGAATTTAAAGGAAAGAGCTAGCACTCAAATCTAATATGTAGTTGTACATTTACATCGCAAAAAGAAATTCCCGACATCTTTTTTGAAAAAAATTATATTCTTTATTTAATTCTACAACCAATTTTTCTTCTTGTACTAGTAACGGGCCATCGACACCTGGGGAAAAAAAGAGCAACTTTAAAACAATAATCACAAAAATAATTCAGTAAAAAAAGTCCACCTACGCAGTTTCAAACTTCTTCCTACAAAATTCAAAAGTGTGCGTTGTTTTTTTTTTTTTTTTTTTCTTTTCTAATACCCTTGAATTGTTTTTTTTTTTTTTTTTTACTCCTAGCACTTGTCTTCGGTTTTTTTCCTTGAGAAAAATTCAGTTTATTGCTTTAAACGTATTTTCTCGCCTACATACGACTGTCTCGCGTTGTTCGGGCAACACGAGACAGTCTAATGTAGGCGTCATTAGTTTCATTTTCGAGCAATATTAGAAAAAAAAATGCATTCTTTAACAGATCTTTTTGTTTCCCTTAGGGAGTGAAGAATTGAAGTTCAAAGAGTTTCTCTTATCTTTGATGTTTCTATTTCGGTCTGAATTATTTTTATTCACTGTATTTCTCGTTTTTATTAATGCTATTTCAAGCTACGCTTTTCAAATTATACTGTTAGATTTCGAGATATTTTACAAAAATTTGAATTTTCAGATGTTTATTTTTTCTCACAAAATAATAAGAAACGTATAACTTCGTAAAAATCGAGTAAACAAATAAATAAATAATGGTTATAAACATTCCTTAAAAAAATACTGTGTATAATATAACATACACAATAAAAGAAGTTTGCAGTCATTTTCATAATTTTAGGTTTGCAACTGCCGAGTAAGAGTTGCTAGAGTACCCTTTTGCATTATTCCTACCTTTTCTGACATTTTGTACTTGCATAAGTATAGAAATCCATGTTTCTACTGGCATAAAGTGCGTTAAAGGGGGAGGGGGGGATTGAACCGTATTACTATGCTTGGGACACTTACATAACTTCAGAAAAATGGCAAAAAATATATTAAACATATTTTGATTAATAAAGTAAAAGCAGATCCTAAAGTAAGTTTTAATAATAATTAATTTGTCAAAAATATTTTATATTATTGATCTATTTTATATATTTGCTATAAATCATATACTTTTTATTTATATATTGTATACATTTGTTTTAAAATGGCTTCAAAAATTTTAAAATACAAAAATTAATTTCATAGGCACTTTTTGAAGCTTTTTATTAAATAAATGTGTTTCAGTTGTGTTATTTACCTTTTACCAATTTTGAAATTTATATTTATAAAGTAAAGAAATTTTTGACTGCCCTATTTTAATTAAAAATTACCAGTAGAGGTTAAAAGATTCGTCCGTTATTTTTTTTGAAAAAAAAAATCTTTTTATAATACAGAACATTTCTTTTTATCTACAGAAAACGAGAAAGTATTCTCGTGAATCGTGCCACATTTCGCAATACTTATACGGTCGAGCTTATGTAGACCAATTACACACCATCCACCAGTGCTCTGAATTCTGTAAAATTAATTCTTGAAGGGAGGCTTTTTTTACTCTTTTTATTCCTATTCACATTTAAAAAACAAGCATTTGTAATATTGCCACTCCTTTTATCAACCTCTTATTCGTTAAATTAAGTGAATCTAGAAAACAACTTACACATTCTTAATGTTAGACCAGTTGGTCTTTAGTGCTCAGAATTATCCAAAATATTGACTTGAAATAAAAATTTCGTTTGTTCATATAACTAAATATTATTAGCATTTCTTGCTCCAATGCTAATTTATGTAGCTATGAGCTTATTATACTGCTTGCCCTTTTTTATTTCTCCGCTTTTTATTTTTTTATTTTTTGTTGCAAGACAAAATATGTTATGAGGCAGCAAGAGAGGGAAAACATTTAATGCTGGTGTGGGAAAATACGACACTGCAAAATAAAATATTTTTCATACAGTATAATAAAGTTAATTTTATAGTAGTAAACCGTAAAATTTCTAATTTTAGTTTTAAACTGTAAAATTGCTAATTCACAGTTTATTGCTGTGTATTTTACAGTTTTAGACTGTAACCTGAGCTGCCAGTATTACACTGTTGTTTTTACAGCAAAATTCAGCTAATTCTATATTAATAAACTAAAATTGCTAAATTTATTGTTTATCATTGTAAATTATACAGCTTTGTCAAAATAGCAGGATACGAATATGCTGATAAATTAGCCAAGGAGTCCAGAGACCTTAATACTAACAATAACAGTGTCTATCTCCAAGATGCAAACGCAAGAGCTAAATCTAAACTTAGAGATAAACCAATCCAAGTGAAGCACCAGCTTTGTGAAATAAATACAAGTCGATCAATAACAAAAACTATAACCAGGCTGAGAACCGGCCATCACAGGGGCATGAAGATTGATGGAGAGGGTAGAAAGGTGTATATAAACTGTTGTAATTGCCCAGATACATCTTGTCATATCTTTGAGTGTCCAGCAATAAGTGCGAACCTGAGAGAAATTGGTGTATTGTCGTCACTTAGAGCCCTTTATGATAATAAAATCCAACAAATCGCAAAAGCAGTTATAAGGATCCATGGAGTTATTTAGTTGGGCTAAGTAATAGATACGACAAAAAAAAATATATATGTACAGCTTTAATGCATACAGTGTTATAATGTAAAAATAACAATTTATTTTTTGCAGCGCAATGATAAATGTCTCTTTAAAATAGCTGCAAACCAACACGCGTATCTTGTATTCATTGAATGGAATACATCAGTGAGTTAAAAAGAAAAAAAAAAAAGAAACAAATTATTCGTCATTCCTATTTATTCTCTTTCCAAGCAATGCTTGGTTTACTAAAAGCATAGGGCCACACCCAACAATTTATTTCTCATCTATGCAACGACAATGAATTTTTATTCTGTATCATATCTTATTTCTATGTATTTTTGGTCATGTTTATTGTTATCTGCGAGTGTTTGATTTATTTCCTTAGTGTTTGTTTCACATTACGGGTCACGAGAAATTTTGAAAATGCATGAACAAAATACTTTCTTATGAAAGAAACGGAGTTGAAATCAATCAAAACAAAAAAAATATATATATGTGCAAGAATTGATTGAAAACCGTTTAGGATTATAATAGTTTTTGTTTTGAATTTTCTAATTTAACTGAGGCGTATTAGTTTTAAAGTTAAATGTTAATTAAAACTTATCTTAAAATATTTAATATGTTACTTCAATGCTTATTTTAAAAAATGCCACAGTTTACGCAAACTTTTTAAGATAGTAAAAGGTACAGATATTAAAACCAGTAATATGAATTCAAAATATTCTTAAAATATTTAATATGTCATTTCAAAACTTATTTCCATCAATTCCATAGTTTATTCAAACTTTGTAAGACAGTAAAATTTACAGATAGTAAAACCAATTTGACTTATTCATTTATGAAATATGGTTTTCTTGATCAAAAAAGTTCGGGACTACGCATTTTCAAAAAGAAAATGATTGACAATTATAATATGTACTAAACATCCACAGTTCATACATGCTGAACTAACTTTAAATTGCATGCTCCTACGGTTCCCTCCATGTGTAACTACTATGCAATTTATAATGAATGTAATGAAATTTTTGTAATAGTGGTTGGCAATAAAAAAGCTTGTGCCAATGTTAAGTAAACAATTTCTAGGTGTGCGAATTATCTGGAAGTTGAGTTGGAATCTGAAGCCCACAGAAACGTATTTTAGTACTCTTGATCATGCTCTGATTTGCATATAAAACTCGTGAACTTTTAATTAAACCCTTCCGCCAGCGAATTTATTAGTAAAGATTCAAAATTATTCGTGAGAAAAAAATGAATTGCAAAAGAGAGCAGATGAGTACCTGTCGCGTCGTTGAACAGCAAACTTTTGTATAATTTTTAAGACTCAATGGTTTTTCAGGCTAAAATAATCAGCCATATAATCCGAACTAAGTTGTTTGACTGAAAATAAAACTATAAAACATGAAAATATTTTGGTGTCAGTTTTGTACTTGTTTATTGGAAGAAAGCGACATGACAGCGCTGGCGTAGTTTCTGGTGAAAGCTTTTTTTACTTTGTACCTAAACTATAAATAAATTTTAAAAAGTTATATGAATGTGATGTATTTCTGATATTAAATTAAAAATGGACATACATGCATAAATACAAACCTTTGAAGGTAGTTTATTACGCTTTCGAAAACAAATTCAAGTATAAGTTTTTTTCAATGAACTTTCAACTTACATTTTATACTTTGTACTTCTAAAGAGCACAAAATTTCCTTTATTTGACCGTTACATTTCGGTTAATGTTTTAAGCGCAATGTTGAAAAAAAAGAGCATTTCACATTAGTTTTGTGACCCATTGTTTCTTTCAAACAGAAAAAAAAATCCGATTTATTTTAAAATAAAATTCTAGTTACATAAAGGAATGAACGTGGATGCATTATTTTCCGAATCACGTTAGTGTTATTTTCACGGATTGTGATAGTGATGGTGTTTTCCACAAACGTTATCCCCAGAGGATATCTAATTAGAAAAGATTATCACCGTCTGGCCATTGGTGTACAGCAAATCTTTCGCTACTTTACCAAATGGGAATGATAATGGTGCTATTGTTAAGACTCTATTCAGAGTAAAGCGGCTTTGTTGGAATGCTTCCAAATATATGTTTGAAACACTGTTAAAATCATTCTTTCTGGAACAATTGACAAACATGTAATTATTTAGAATTCATATTCGATAAGTTTCAGATACTGTACAATAGCTTAAGTTACCTGTACAATAGTTTTAGCTAGGATAGAAAGATATGGGAATAAAGCAATGCTTAGGTATCTATCACATTATCGCATTACAGTGTTCCTGATTGCAATAACTAAACTAAGTGTAGTTAGGTAAAACGATTTATGATGTAATCAACTGTAATTCCTATGCTGGGAAAACAAAAAATATACAAAACGGAAGACATTAATGTTGTCTGTTAACTAAATTTTCTTCAGTTGCATCATTTCTGTAACTCAGCTATTAGTTGATTTACTTATAACACTCATATAATAACAAACTTTTTTTTTGTTCGAAGGATCTCAGCAAGGATAATTCATTACCATATTTAAATTTTGAACATTTTTCCGTTCAACATTGAACCGTTCAAGCAACGTTTCCCCACCTAATAACTTTTAAGTGAACCTTCCAAATTGAATATACTTTTTTTTGTTGGAAAGATCTCGGCAAGTACAGCTCATTCCCATATTTGATTTTTTTGATTTGAACAATTTTTGGTTCAACTGTGAGCTGTTCAAACAACCGGTCCTGCGATACTAACTTTTTAATGAACAGTCCGATTTGAACAAACTTTTTTTGTTGGAAAGATCTTATCAAGGATACTTCTTTCCCGTATTTACATTTTCGATTTGAACAATTCTTTGTTCAACATTGAACCATTCAAACAAGCTCCCTTCAAACAAGCCCCTAATAACTTTTGAGTGAACAGTGGGATTTATACAAACTTTTTTTTTTTGTTCGAAGGATCTCAGGAAGGATACTTCATTACCATATTTAAATTTTGAACATTTTTTCGTTCAACATTGAACCGTTCAAGCAACCTTTCCCCACCTAATAACTTTTAAGTGAACCGTCCGAATTGAATAAACTTTTTTTGTTCGAAAGATCTCGGAGATTCTCATTCCCATATTTCACTTTTCAATTTGAACCATTTTTCGTTCAACGTTTAACCGTTCAGAAAAAAACGTAACATTAGCGCCTACGGGGAAATTTAAGTTAAATGTAGTTCCTGAGCTTAAAGGCGGACTTTCTTCAAACTAACTTTGTAAGGAAATGGTTTTGATAAATAATGCATGTAAAGTATTTTTCTGGATAATCTTCTGTGAGGACTGATTCCGACGCCGATTCCGTAAACATGGCGGAAATGCAGGCTCAGAAAAAAAAATGATTGACTGTGCAGACGATTTTTTGTTTATTTATTTATCTGTTTTGTTTTTATTATTATTATTTTTTTTAGCAGACGATTTTTTTTGTAACAAAAATGTTTCATTCGCGAGAGCATTTTATTCTTTATTTATATTTAACAACTGGCAATGGATTAAAATTGAAATTCGAGACATTTTATTAACGAACGAGTTTTTTTCCTTTCTGTGTATGTTCTTTGTACTTTTATTTATTTATTTATTTATTGAAAACGATTGAGAAATTTTTTGACGGAAGAACTATAACAGTTACATTCTTTAAAAGGTGCGAAAAAACTTTATTTATTCGTTTATTTACTTTTTATGTGTCTATTTCATCTGATGAGATTGGTACATTTTGCATTTAGAAATCAGCTTTAAGTACTAAAAAGGTATGATTGACATAATTTTCAGTCTCAGATAATCAAGATAATATTGATCAGATGCTAGAATGCCTGTGTCAATGTACGGGAAAGTAGGCTCGTTTAGTTCTTGACAGAACTTCTCGTTTTCTTTTACAACAGAAACAAAAATGAAAATTTCGACTAAGCGACCTTAAAACACATATGAAAAAAAAATGTGCTAGCGGCTGAGAGTTTTTTTCCTTTTTGACAAACTAATAAAAACAACTGATGTTAAAGAACTGGCAGAAAAATATTTAAGGGTTATTTTCTCAATTCGTTAACTTTTGTGTCCTTCATCCATATCTTCCAATTAAACACCTATTTTCATTATCTAATGCTATGTTCTATTCAAGATGCTTACAAAAAGTAATGACAACGTGCATTGGCACTATTTTGCACTTAAATTATACATTTAAAAAAATAATATGTAGGCAAAATGTCATTTTCGTCCCCTGTCCCCACACACATTTGTCAACTTAAAAAAAAAATTACTATATGAAATAACATTTTTAAAAATTAATACATATGCATTATGATACAGTACAAGTGTGTACTTCAATGTACCATATCAGCATTCCTTATCATATTTACATATTTTGATAGAGAGCTCAATTTATACGTGTCCCCAGGTTTTGAAAAAAATTTCCCCCAAGTAGAAAAACCTTCAATAAAATTCTATAAATAGCGCTAGTTGGCAATAAAATAGCTCAAAATGTTTAAGAACATTCTTCTCAGCAGAAAAATATGCTTTAAACGAAGCTTACACATCTTTTAGGGTGTTTGAGACTTGTTTTATCTTAAAAATTCTATGCATGACTTTATTCAATGTCATTTCCGTCCCCCTGGTTATCTTCCAGAAAATTTAAATAAAATTAAAAAAAATTCCACTGCCGAATGTGTTCTTACGAACACTTTTAAGGTATCAACAGTTAAATTAAAGATATGAAAAACTTTTCACACTGTTTTCGAAAACCCACTGTTTTGTCATTTCCGTCCCCACTTACGAAGTGGTTTCGGGAGAGTGACATTTTCATGGATTTTAAAAATTTTAATGCACGTTATTTATATTGTTGCGTTATTTTTTAAAACTTTTAGAAAATTTCAAATGGCAATAAGTTAGGCACATTGTTCAATCTTTAAAATTCATAATAATTTAGATAGAAGGATGTTTAGTTGTATGGAAGTTATTAGTTGTTTAATTAGTTACATCTAAATTTTAAAACTTATAAGAATAAAATTTTATAAATTTAACTATTCTAATCAATAATATTTTAAAAGTAGTTTAGAATATTTTGTGTTTCAAAGTATTTTTCTCTCACTGAATAGAACAAAATTAAGCATTTAAAAATAAATCCAAACGTTAATTGTATTTTATTTCCACGAAATTTTTCATGGTAAGTTTTCTACACAATTTTGTTTGTCTCTTCTATTCTAGGAACAGTCTGTACCATTTACATTATTGTATAGTTATGGTTAACAATTCAAGTATAAATTAGAAATTTTATTTTTTATATTTTGATTTTGTTTATTTATTTTTTCAAACTGTTAGTTGTTAAATTATTATATTCTTTAGGTAAAGTTCAAATGATATAATGGAGATGAAAAAAGTAGTTTAGGATATTTTGAACTCCAAAATAGTTTTTATCTACGGAACAGATCAACGTTAAAGGAAAATATTTTTCAAAAGTAAATTTTTAAAATCTTAATTAAATTTCTCCTTGTTAGTTATCATATAATTCTGTTTTCTTTTTTTATTCTTAGAATAATTTGGAACGAATTGATTATTATTTTAGCTAACTTATGACTATAACTTTCTTGTACTCATTATGCTTCGAGTCCGCCTACAATTAATATTTTATAGACTAAATAAAAATAAATGTAAAACAGACAAATGAAAAAATAAAGAAACTTGTAACTCTTTGCAGTCAAAAAAAGTTGGTATTGTAAAAGTTTAAAATTCCAACGAAAAATACTACTATTTCTTTAAAAAATTAGATTTAATATGTTTTGTTCGTAAATAATGTAAAAAAAATATATGAAGCAATATTCTAAATGGTGTATTTCGTTTTCTATGTCATTATTTATCAATTGAATAAAGTTTTAAAAATATTTCTTGAGTTAGGGAAGTGTTTAAGCCGGTAGATGGTAATTACACTTTTTATATTAAACTTAAACTTAAAACTGTCATTAAAATTTTATTTTTAATTTTTTTCGTTGCTGAGCACTGATTTGTGATCTTAAATGAGTTGTCTTTAAACAAATATTAACAATTATTAATTAATTACAAGTTGAATTTTTCCTACTTGGCATTGGCAAAAGTTAACGTGTTGAGAAAATCACCCTTAAATGCTTATAAAATCAGTAATCATTGTAATAATTATACATAAGTAATAAACATTGCTAAAAAATCGTAGAAAAATAGAAAATTATTCACAAATTTCAAGTAAAAGATGTCGTATAGGATACTATTACTATCAGTAAGATTTTTTCTTCAGTGAGAAAAATATCTTAAGGTATACGTACACACTTGGACATTTTTTTTTATTTTTCACTCTAAAAATCCAATTTTTTAACAGTAGGTCACTGGTGTATGGTTAAAACCTTTTCGACTTAAAAATCTGAAAAAAAAACTTAAATAAATAGTCACTAATTAAGATTTAATGAGCTAATTAGCACATTTTTCTAAACACGATATCTTAAAAGCAAATTGGTTTAGGAACACAATTTTTGTCAAAAAATGTTCCTAATATTACCCTTCGTGTGGTCTTCCTCAATAAAGATTCTAGAGAAAGTAGATTTTTTTACTGATAGTTTTAACCACAGAAGAACAAAAAAATCAAGATTTTTCCCGAAATCTTGAATTTTAAAAATCCATTAAAAATGTACTTTTCCAGTTACAGCTCTAATTGAGGCAGACCACATCTGCTCAACTATGCAGAATCCAATGGTACTAAAATAATTGAGGTAGATGAATTCACTGTTGTGTAATTATGTTTGGAAGAATGCAGCATATGGCAAAATAGCAATGCTTCAGAAATTGAATTTAAAGATTTCGAAACACTTTGTAAGCAATGGCAACACCAAAAGAAAAACCCTTGTAACTCGAGAAATATTTCAAATACTGACTACATCTTAGTATTGTTTGAAAGCTAACAGATTGGAGAACATTTTAAGAAAATAAAAAAAAATGATATTTTGGACGTATTTTGAGATTTCAAGTGTGTACATATACCTTAATATGGGAGAGCAAAAATTTCTGTAGACCGAGGATTTTTTTCTGATGACTGGTACCAGTCTGCCGGGCCATCGGTTGAGAATCACTGGTCTTTGAAACATGTTAAGCCCGTCATTTCAAGTTTTTCCGGGGGGGGGGAGGTCAAAGGGTGGAAACACAATGCTATTTCAGGGGAAAGCAACGAAACCACTACCACTTATACGTTAATACTTTGATTTCTCAAAGCCCTTTCCCCCCAAAATGACAGGCCTGAAGTATGTTCAACCCATACCTTTCTCTTAATGAAACCGATTATAAAAAAAAAAGCTAATTGCAAAGTTTTTTTTTTTTTAATTTATGAAAAACACATTGAAAAAAAAATCCCCCCCCCCTACACTGAAGTATATTTAAATGAAAAATATGGAATATAAGTTACCAAAAATAAATAGCTACTGCGTAAAAGAAAAGTATACCCAAACCAGAAGCATTTACACAAAAAGTCGAAGTTATATTTCCATCTAGATTAATGAATTGTTGTAGAAACGCGATTCCAAACATTCCTTGAAATAAAACAGATTCATTTTGTTAAGTACCCTGTGCGGCTTTTATCGAAATAGTTTGACACGGCTGAGTACGGGAAACTAATACTGGAGATTAGCGCTTGCCTCCTGGGGATAAATGAAAAGAAAAATGTCATACGTTACTGTTAGTCTATGGACCTATGCTATCCGGAAACATCACACGATCAAAACGTAAAAATGTATTGGTATATTAAATCATGAAGTGAATGTAAGTTAGTTGTTCCTTTAGTTTACACTGACAATTATTGACCTGGCTGCAGCTTGATTTATATTAAATTGTTGCATTTTTTCAAAAATGTGTCATAAATTCAATTAATATTTGCTAAATAAAGTAAACCATGATGTAATCTTTATAACAACGTAGTTTACTTTTTTACAAAACGTATTTATTAAAGAAGCAGCAGATATTAGAAAATATCCTAATCTTCATATTTGTTCTATTGTTCATTCTTTGCATAACTATACTTCCATGGGAAATTAAAGAAGAGTATTTGCAGAAAGGATTTTTTGAGATATTTGAAGAAACGCATTTTGGATTCCATACAAAACAAGAGTAAATGTTAGAATTTGAAGTTTTTTCGCGCTTTATTTTCAACGGAAACCAAATACTGTATCTTTTAAAAAAAGTATTAGCTATACAATAGATAAGAAATCATAATTTTTGCAGTTAAATGCCCTTTGCATTCCCACGGCAGTATACTTATAACATATCCCTAGCAGCATAATCTCATCGGCCGATGATTGGATTCGATGAGTTCTCATCGAGAATTGCTCCAATATATCTCATCGGCCAAACAGAATCTGAGCAGCAAAATCCGATGAGTTATGCTCGAAATACGATGAGATTTAGAGCAATTTACGAGCAGTGCAGTCCCATGCCGATGAATTTGGGATCAATTTTGGATGCTTGGCTTATTTTCATCGGGAAAGTTGATAGGAAGGATATCGCTTTCCGATGAAAAGTAGCTCATCGAAAACCGTACTCGGATACTGATCGGAACGATGTCACCGTGCGTTACGGGATCAGTTTACGAGGAGTTCGATGGTCGGCCGAACAAAATCCAATGAGTTGATGCTACTTGGGATACTTATATCTGCAAAATACTTTCATTGCGTACTTAAAATATTTGTTCCAAGCAATTTTCTGCAGTTGATTGGGTATGTGTGAATCAGGGTGGATCGAAAAAAAACGAAATTTTGAATCTTACTTTGGAAAACTGCCAAAAGCTGCGCATGTGTAAGTTCAATAGACATGTAAAATATTATCAAGTTCGAGCAACTGATTGAGGATCCTACCAAGGCTTGAATTTATCCAAATTTGGGAAAAAAGGACAACTTTCGAAAATTTTTATGAAAATACTTTATACAGGACCGTCATTTCGAATTTTTCCAGGGGGGGGGGCGGCGAAAGGTGTATACACAATGTAAATTTACCAAAAAATGACAAAGAGCATGCCTACTTACATATAAATACATTGATTTTCCAAAGTCAAAGCGGAGAGGGGGCAATTGCCCCCCCCCCCCTGAACCCCGAAATGACGGACTTGACTTTATGTTTAAAATGAAAAATGTTCAAAAGTTTTGTTCGAATACCATTGAAGTAATACTTTTTAACACTCCATTTATTTATCTTTTAATACATATACATTCTTTACACTTTTTGAGTACGCGCAGAAGCAGTACAGTTTCACGAATTTAACCCAAAATTGACCTTTTTTAAAAATGTTTTTGCACATTGCAATAGTTTTTCTTTAAATGTCCTGAATACATTTTACAATAAATTCGAACAATTCAGCATTTAGTTGTAAACGCAATAATTTTTCGCTACATTAACAAAGTAGAATACACCATAAGAAGTTTACTGCATTTCCGGTTCCATTCTGCCCTTCCCATCCCCTATTATTTACATATTTGCAATACTTTTATGAATTGATGAATATTCAATTACTATTTCATGTAAACAGGTTTACTCTTTTTAATCAAAGTTTGAAGTTGAAATGATGACTATAAATTTTTCATTGAAATTCATATTTTGTCTCTTCCTTTAATAGCAATCTACCGTCTTACTAACAAGTTTTATAATCCTTTCAAGAGTCGGAGCATAAAAGAGGTACATTTTTTAAATTACTGGTATTTAAAACGAAACATCATTTATAGATGTTGGGAATTTTTCTTCTTTTTTTCTGCCCTGAAATATTATTTTTTGGATTTGGTTTGGAATACGTGCAAAAACAAAAAGACGAAACAATTACACAAAGTACTCATAGATATTATTTTAAATATATTCACAACACAATATGAAAATTATTGCTGTACAAACATGTCGACAGTTTCTGCTTCTGTTTTTAAAAAAGAAATGATACAGTGTAGAAAGCATTCAATCAAACAAAATTGTAGGGAAGAAATTAATAGCTCCCTGTGTTAATAAATTAAACGCTTGGAACAATTTATCAAAACTATTTGCCGAATACTTTTCAAAGATTAATTATTGCTACGTAAAAATAATACACGAAATTAATATTTTTGCAATTTAGTAATTCCACTTATACTACCTCTTTTACAATAATGAATGTCTTGAAGTTGATAAATATCTTTTTAAGTTAATCAATCAAAATTAATTTGAGCATTTGGCATTGACGATAGTAGTGGATATTTTAAACCACACGTTTGCAAGGCGTATATTAATCGATAAAGAAGCATCAAAAGTAAGTTAAGCAAGTTTGTAAATCAAAATCTTTGCGTGTATACTTGGAATATTTTTGAGGGATTTTATGCTCTTTCAGAAGTAGCAAAAATTGTAACTTAAACAAAAGTTAATAATTTAACAATTTCTGATAAGTAATATAATATCAGTAAAGTTTTACCTTCCTAGAGACAGTGGGAGAGAGACCAAACCTATACAGTCGAGCCTGTTTATCTCGAACCTGCTTATCTCGAAAACCTCTCTATTTTCAATTTCCCTGCTTTACAGCATAAATTTAATGTTTTTTTCTCCTGTTTATCTCGAATGATTTTTGCTCAAAACCTCTATATCTGGAATTTTGACGACTCTCATTTTTGAATTTTATCTCCTGCCACCTTTATCGATTTAAGACAAAAATCATCTTTCGCAGAATCATTCAAAGACTATGTTCGTGCTGAAAGGTATGCATTAACTTGCTAATGATATAATCATCACAATTAGTAAAACGTGCACTCACAACATGTCGTACAGTAAAATATTCAACAATATCAATGCAAAACAATCTATTAAGTCCCTAGCAGCATAATCTCATCGGCCGATGATCGGCCATTCATCGACACCCGATGAAATTCTCATCGGTCGATGATCGGATTCTATGAGTTCTTATCGGGAATTGCTCCAATGTGTCTCATCGGCCAAACAGAATCCGAGCAGCAAAATTCGATGAGTTTTGCTCGAAATACGATGTGATTTAGAGCAATTTACGAGCAGTGGAGTCCCGTGCCGATGAACTTAAGTTCAATTTTGGATGCTCGGCTTATTTTCATCGGGAAAGTTGATCGGAAGGCTTTCCGGTGAAAAGTAGCTCATCGAAAACCCTGTTCGGATACTGATCGGAACGATGTCATCGTGCGTTACGGGATCAGTTTACGATGAGTTCGATGATCGGCCGAGCGAAATCCGATAAGTTGATGCTACTTGGGGTATTTGACTTTGTTCCTATTACCTTTTTTTGTAAATTAAATCACAACCTCTGTATCTCGAATTTTTCTTTTGTCCCGTAACATTCAAGATAGACAGGTTTGACTGTATAGCAAAACTGTTCAATGTAAGCACCGCTTTTGCGCAACTAAGCTAATAAGAAGTAGCCTCTCCTACCCTTGCTCAAATTAACTGCTGCCACCACCTTCATGGAGTAAGGTTATACAATTTTAAAAAGTATATTATATACACTGGGTGACTCAGAGCATCGTGTACAAACTTGGAGAGGAGGAAGAGAAAAAGATAGCAAGCAAGAATAGGAACATACAGTCGCGAATGCAAGGCTGACGTGCTACATACACACAAACACTGAAAGATGCGAAACAGGAAACAAAAAATGATAAATTATTTCACAAATAAGATTTTACACCACATTTTAGTTTTTAAGAAGGGCTT
This sequence comes from Uloborus plumipes, assembly GCA_038373865.1. Taxonomy (NCBI): domain Eukaryota; kingdom Metazoa; phylum Arthropoda; class Arachnida; order Araneae; family Uloboridae; genus Uloborus; species Uloborus plumipes. The sequence goes on from JAXGGA010009535.1 coordinate 27,729, forward strand.
AAAGCAGTTGATGTAACACATGAAGCTGCAATTGTAATTTATACGTTGCAATGCCAACGTTCCGATCGTCGCAATAACGAGCAATTCTGACAAGCTTTTATCCATCGTTGCAATGTCGTTGTTGTGACGCATGCATTAGATTAAGAAAATGAATGTTGCTTTTACAGTATAATACAGCTCATTTTATAGTAATCTATATATATATATATATATATAAATGAATGTTGGTAAATGTGTGTGTGTGTGTGTGTTCCCTAAGATCTCAGAAACTACCCGGGAGATTTGGCTGAAACTTTCACCGTTTGTTCCTTTTGGTACTGGGAAGGTTTAAAGACCAGTCAACAAAATCCGATGGGTAGTTATTTTTTTATTTCAATTTTAGGCCTGATTCTGTCTTTGTAATTTCAATTTAAAACTCCATTTTCGAAGGCTTTCCTCAATCCAAACGAGTATTTAGTGTATCAACTCAACTGTCTGGCAGATAGTTGGAGTTGCTTGCTACCGTAAATTTGGCGATCTTTTAAATCAAGCCAAGAGCCCTCAATAATGGAAGTTTTCCCAATAACTATCTCAAGTATAAAGGATAAAAAAGGTATTTGATTAACAGATTAATCTTTTTTAAAAAACAAATGAGATTCAGTTTCATATTTCGGAACTCCTTTAGATTTGTAGAGGCTTAGATGTCATACATTATTTTCCAGACGAACACTATTTTGCTCTTTATACCTATTGCTGTTTTCAATCAAAGTATGTTACTATATTTTCTCGCCGAACATCCAATCAATAGTTCGTTTTCATGTCCATACTATTTGCTATGATATACCGCAATGTTGGAAATTATTTGAACGCCTTACGGAATGGTGTACATTTAGCGCCAAATATAATATTCAAATTGATTTCAGATTACCAAAAAGTAATTGATCAGTACATTTTTACAGCGTAATTGTTCATATGTAAATTTTTCTTTATTATTGTTCACCGTTTTTTTTTTCCTTTTTTTTAAATTTAAGTTAGCAATTGACGGTCTACTTTTTTGAATTGATCAGTGCATTTTTACAATGTAACTGTACATCTATTTTTTTTTTTTTTTTTTTGTTCACCATGCTTTTTTTTCTGAACTTAAGGGAGCAATTTATGGTCTACTTTTTTGGATTAATCAGTGCATTTTTACAACGTAATTGTACATTGTACATTTTTCTTTTTTATTGTTCACCGTGCTTTTTTTCTTTTTCTTTCTTTTTTTTTTTTTTTTTTTTGAAATAAAAGGAGCAATTAATGGTTTTTTTTTTTTTTTTTTTTGATTGATCAGTGCATTTTTACAACGTAATTGTACATACGTAAATTTTTCTTTATTGTTGTTCAGCGTGCTTTTTTTTATTTTTCGAATTTAAAGGAACAATTGATGGTCTACTTTTGTAAATATGTATATTTCTCTTTATTACTGTTCACAGTGGCTTTTTTTTTTCTTTTTTTGAAGGAGCAAATGATGGTCTACTTTTTTGGAATGTCCAGTGCATTTTTAGAACGTAATTGTAAATGTGTAAATTTCTCATTGTTATTGTTCACCGTGCTTTTTTTTTTTTTTTTTTGTTGAATTTAGAAGAGCGATTGATAGTCTACCTTTTGGACTGTCCAGTGCATTTTTGCAACGTAATTGCAAATGTGTACATTTCTCTTTATTTTTGTTCACCGTGCTTTTTTTATAACTTTAAAGTAGCTATTTATGGTCCAGTCACATTCTATTGTAAATATGTCAATTTCATTTTATTACTATTCACTGCTCTCTCTCTCTCTCCTTTTTAATTAATTTAAAAGAGCTATTCATGGTCCAGTCACATTATACATTTTATGTGTCTCTATATTTTATTTTGAAAACGAAGATCTCTTTTCACGATTTGTGGAGAGCTTCTTCGTCTTGATGTGTAAATAAAATTCCTATCTAAAATCAAATTATGTGTAAAGTTTTTCATTGTTAAGTATTTTTTAATTTTTATAAAAATAATTGGTAGCCTATTTATAGATTGTTCAGTGCGTATTTTCAACTTTGCTTGATTTAGAATTTTTAAAATCTTTCATGCCTATTTTCAACAACGCTTTATAGATTTTTACATCCAAAACACCATGTGGAGACGAAATATACATCTAGGCAGAACAACGTCTGCCGAGTTCTGCTAGTAAACTCTAAAAATTACTAATTTTACAGTAATAAATTGTGAAATTTTTAATTTTACAGTACTAAATTGTAAAATTGCTGATTCTACAGCAATAAGTTATAAAATTGCTAATTTTAGTTTATTACTGTGTATTTTACAGTTTTAAACTGGAGCCTCTGCTGCCAGTATTATACTGTTGTTTTTACAGCGTAACACAGCTAAATTCTACGGCAATAAACTGTAAAATTTCTAACTCTGCAGTAAGAAACTGTAAAATTGAAAGTTTTGCAGTTTATTACTGTGCAGTTTAGTTTTAAATTGGAACCTAGGCTGCCAAAAGCAACAATTTCATGTTTTGCAATGCAGAGCTACTCGTCGCCACTTCAAATAACCGCTTTAAACCTTTTCCCTTAAGTGTTGTCTAAAATAATCTTGTGAAATAAATTTATGACGTGTTTCGCATCCATCAGTGTCTATTTTTGTGTCCATCTAGTGCGTCAGCATTGCGTTTGCGACCCATATGTTCATAGATGATTCTTGCTTGCTATCGTCCTCCGCTCTAAGTTCGTACACGACGTTCTGGGTCACCCTGTATAGAAAATGAGAAAGCTTTGCTTGATGGTAATTTTTTTGAAGTAGCTGTAGTGTGTTGCAATTTTAATTACTTGTTATTAGGCGATAGTGATTTATGTCTTTCAAATCACCTACACTGCAAAACATGAGCTGTTTTTTTTACAGTATAATACTGGCAGCCGAGATTCCAATTTAAAACTGAAAAATGCACAGTAATAATCTGTAAAACTAGCAATTTTACAGTTTCTTATTGTAGTAAAATGTAGCTGTATTATTATACTGTAAGAACAACAGTATAATACAGGCAGCAGATGTTCCAGTTTAAAACTAAAATGCACGGTAATAAACTGTAAAACTAACAATTGTACTGTTTATAACTGTAACCTAGCAATTTTACAGTTTGCTACTGTAAAATAAGCAACTTCACAGTTTATTTCTGAAAAATTCACAATTTTTACAGTTTACTTCTCTATAAAATAAATACATGATATTGTAAAAACAACATTCATTTTTTAGTGTGTTACCATGTATATTTACATCGTTACTAACATCTTTTCAACTTGTTCTTTGAATAAAATTTTATTACTTATTTAATCTTTCAATCCACTTCTTTTCTTGTTCCACTAACGGGCCATCGACATATGATTAAGAAAAACGCAACTTTAAAATAATAATCACAAAACTAATTCCATAAAGTAAAAGTTTCAAACTTCTTTCTGTAAACTCAAAAGTATTCTTTTTTAACAGAGTATGATATCTTAAAAGTGCACCAAAGTGTGTTAGATAATTTATTTTCAGGAAACCAGCCACATAAGCATGTCTTTCCGTTTCTGAACAAAACAACTGCACTGACCTCCTTCCTAACTGCACTAAATAAGATACTAACCAATAACGGCTTTAAATGCATCTGGAAGAATTCCTATTATTTCCTTTCTCATTGTACGATTCCGTTAGATAAGATGGGATTAAAAACATTTATAGCACTTAACATTACCTTTCGCATCAGTAATTCTCTTAATTGTGCTAAGTAGTCTATAAATCACCATCATTTGGAGAAACTTACTCAATATCTTTTTTACGTCCATTAATTGTACATTTTTTATTAGGAATTCCTCAAAGCTTGATCGTTAAAATGTTTAAAAACAATTGACTCGTTTCCATCTTTTAAGCATTTCTGTCTTTGTATAAATTCGTATACAAAGTATACGCATTTACACAAAGATTTAGAAATACTTGGTATAACTTGTCTTGATATGGTAATATGCGTATTGTAATTTCATCCGTAGAATATCCTTTAAATTAATATGGTTTATTTAAATCATTATTACAGTACTTATCTTTGCCGACCAACTTGTCTAGTGGTCAAAACAGTCTGCCACGGATGGTGTGGTCCCGCGTTCGAATCCCGGCCTGGGCATGGATGTGCTTTCTCTCTCCTGTCCTTGTCCTTTCTTTGTGTTAATGTGTTGTTGTTCTGTGAAAGGTTGCCTACCGTATAAACGGGTACCTTACCTATGGCATGCGTGTAGTGTGGAAGTCGGACTTCACACCAAAAATGATACAGCTCCAAAAGTAAAGCAACCCACCCCAAATTGCCATCCCGGCAGGCACAAGATAACGACAACAACAATTACTACTCTAGAAGTAAAAATAGCCAATAATCTTTCCGACATTTTAAAGTGTTTTCACCATATAAGCCATCTTTGTAACACCATGTTCCAAAAAATATCATCAAGAATACGCCTCTTCACTTTTCAAGTGTCTTTGCTATTTTTTATGATATTGATGAGTGCCTCTACTAAAATATAGAACAAAAGAGCTTGAAATAAAGTAAACTATTACTGTCTATTTCTCTCAAATTGAAACTTAATCCTCAAAAATGTTTCTTTTTATAAAGCATTACGCTGAAATTTACTACCTAATCTAAAACCAATTTCTGGAACACACAATATAGACTATAGTATTTTTTACAATAAAAGCTAAACTTTCGTTTTACTTTAGAAAATGCTTCACATTGAAACGTTTCTAAGGCTTTTGTCGACATACAGTATCTCCACTAGAAAAAAAGGTTAATCAATTTGCTTACTTTTTCTGTTACAAAATGATTTGTGTGACATTTCAGGCTTTATCTGAGGTAATGTTTTTAAAATTACCGAAGAGCTTGTGAAGAGTTTTCAAATTTTCAATTCTTGATGCCATTTGTGAATTTTTAACATTTTGATTGCCTTTGTAGATTTTTCCATTTTTATTGCATTTCAGGCAGATTTTCACACATTATGCTTTTATAAAACCATGCATCTAAAAACAACTTTTGATTTGCGCGGCAGCTCTCGGCTTAAACGCAAAATGTTAGCAACTTACTGTAAAACAGTTGGAATCAATACACGTTTCAGCCTTGATTGTAAAAAAAGTAACTGAATTTTTTTTTTCTATTTGATTTGTTGGGTAAATCTTCGGTCTTGCTTTGCTCTTGATATTCCAAGCTAAAGCAAAATCTGTTGAACATTTTTTATTTATATATATCATGTTTTAAAGGTGTTCCAATTCACTTCGCTGATAGAAGTCAATTGAAACACTAAGAACTGACGACACTCACTCCATTGGTTCATAACTTAGTAGACTGTTTTTAGTCGCACGTTTCATTCATTCTAATAGGCTATCGGTCTGTTGTGTTCACGATACTTTGTAAAAACATCTCGACATGTCGCAGATATCTTACTGGTAACGCTTCAGGATTTTACGGGTTCCCACCATTTTCCTGTGAAAATAAAGTATCTTTATGGAAGCATTAGTAGCTAAATGGCCAAATATATGGCATAAGCATAATGGCTTTAGTAGCTTTTATTTTTTGCAGTTTAAAATTGAACCAATCGTATAATTACATAAAGTACACCGCCAGGTCGGACATGTCATCTAGATACTGTAGCTTTATCCTTATCAGAAAACATATTGGCTTAGACAGTAACCGAGAAGGGGCGGAATATTGTCTGAGCCATATACTGATGATTCCTATTGAAGATGAAACAGCAGTATCTGGATGTCATGGCCAAAATAGCGGTGTACTTCATGTGGTTCTACCTTAGCCCTGGTTTTGGGCCGGTAAATCAGTACTCAATCCTATTTTTTTACTATGTCTATGTCTTAAAACTAGACACTATCATACGATAAAATTAATTATATAGTTTTATAAATATACACAAAATATTGACGCATTACTTTTCAGTAGTTCTTGCAAAATACTCAACTTCCCTAAATGACAATCGTAAATAACTGCTACATACCAGATATATATAAAAGACTCCTTTTCAAAGACGAGAACTATGCACTTTCCTTTCCGAAAATAAAACGCTATTTTCTATACAAAGTAACTTTCAATACAATATTTTGAGCATTCTTTCCGTCGGTATCTTTTTTATGAATTTCATACCTTCAAAACTCTCGACTTCGCTTTGAAACTTTTTACTTTTATCTTTTGAAGTTTTTGAGCTATTTTAAACTTGCCTGCAAAAGTTTTAAAATGCATTAATGCAGACAATAGCTGAGAAAATTTTATGGCATTCAAACCTTTTCTAAGATATGCTTTCTTCACTTTAGAACTCCAAATGATGTTTGTTTGGAAAAAGATGGGAAGTAAATTAGAAGTTTTACGCTCTAGCGTTAAATATTTTTAAAACTAATGAAAAAAGTATGGAAATCATGATATGAATGTAGCTTCAATGGGTTTTGAGAAATTATTTTGTAAATGCATGTTTTCTTTGGTTTAAGATAAAATTTTCTGTACAAAAGAGGATACTTATGTAATCATTGATCCACTTATTTTTTTTAACTAGCATCACCTTATCAAATCACAAATGAGCAAAGGAATGCTAAAAGTAAACAAAATACGTAGTTTGATATGGATAAATAGATTGAAAACTTAAAAAGTTTATGTTGACTATAAATTTATTACTGAATAAAGCTAAATCAACTTTTAAGGGTACTTTTAAATTCAGAAGAATAATTGAAGACAAACATTTTTAAGTAAAAAAAGAAGAGTTTTGTATACGAACATATTTCTGTGTGTGTCTGTGTGGTCGCCTCTTTCAGTAAAAGTAAAATTTCATTTAGGGAAGCAGAACATACAAGCAAAGCCAACATTTCTTCATTAAAATGATTTATTTGTTTCTTTCATGGATTGAAATTACTTGCTTCATATTTTATTTAAGAAAGTTACTTCGCCAACTTTTTAGCTTTATTTTGTTATTGATCAATCATTTATTTCAGTAAATTCATGACTTCTGCAAATAGTCAAGAAGTACTCTGATGCAAAACACTGAAAAAGAACCCAATAATATTGTACCAAATTATTTGACATTTTTCTACGTATTGTGTTTTACTCTTTGTTTACACCAGTGGATAGAATATAATAGTTGTCTTTTTTTGTGACGCAGGAGCCCAGAATATAATATCTATTCTGTTTGGTGCTTACCAACAGTGCTTAGAATATAATAGTTGTTATTCTATACAGAACATAATTGGACACCTTTCTTAAATGAAACTTAATACACAAGCCACTTTTTAAGAAGTAAAAAATTAACTCCAAAATACAGCATTCCTAAATGTAGTTCCGGGAATATTATCTGGAAATTATCAGTGACGTTAAGGTTTTTTTTTAAGTGTAAACAAAACATTTTGTATTGTTTTTTTTTCTGGGGCTAGGAGTGAGGAGCAGATAACTGAGCAACGGACAAGCAATACTCCAGAAATGAAAAAAGTGTCAAAAAATAATTTTGTCTATAAGTTAAATTTTGCAGCAATCTTTAAGTTTTTAGATATCTGATTAAGTTTCAAGAAATGTATTTACGAGCAATGTATCACGAGCACATAAACAATGTACTATTTACAAATGAACTAAAAGATGAAACTATTTTTGAAATATCAATGAAATGCATCGCTTCCAAAACTTTAAAGTCTGCGAAAAAAGACAAAAAAAAAAAAAAGAAATAAACTAAAGAACAAGAAATCAACGGTCAAAAATTACTTTTACCGCTGTGAGTGGCTAATGAATTTCAACAACTGAACCAAGATGCTTTTAAAATATTATCTAAAGTGTTTTTAAGCTACAAATTTTTTCATTTCCTGATTTCATTGGTTACTTTTCTCTGCCGTGTCTAGGAAATTTCAAAGAAACGAGAACCGTGATGGATTGCATAGAAAGTTTCAAGATTTTTTCCTCCACTACGGGTGTTTTTTCTTTTCAAGAAACTTATCATCATTTTGCAATATGCTACACTTTTCTCTACAATTTCGATACTTATTTTTTAAATATTGCTCTCTTTTGGCTTTTCTATTTATAACAACACTAGTATGAAAAAATCTTTTTAATGTAAATTTGTTTCTTGTATATATTTGTCAGGAAAAAAGAGCTTAAAAAAAAGAAGGTTTTTTGCTTGCCCTCAAATTAAAACAGTCTAACCCTAAGGAAACTTTGGAAATCCACTGACAGAAACCGAAAAATAAGAAGCTGACTGGCATTCTAATCTATTAATATGAGAAATTGGTCTACACTAGAAAAAAAATTAGGCCAGGGTTTTTTTTGGGGGGGGAGGGGGGGGTAAGGAAATGGGCAACTAGTGTACTTACTTTCTGTCTGTAACATATCTGGAAAGAAGAAAACGGGAAAATTACCTGCTAAAAGTCATTAACCGTCCGGAAGTCAACAAAAGGGATATTCACATCACGACCGTTCCGTCCGAACGAAGAGGTTTTCCGAACGTGACGGACGGAGGAGAGAAATTTCGAGCATTCGCAGTAGCTCCGTCTGAAATTCACGTGACGGTATTCACCCACAAGGGATGAAGAGCGCGTACTTATTGAGAGCCAGTGAAATCGGTGCCAAAAAATCGGACGGCTATCGGTGCCGGCGACATCAAGCATTCTAGAATGGTGACGGAAGCCGATGATTCGGCGTGTTGTCATGGCAAGGAATTCCTAAAACCAGTTTCGCAGCGAAAAATTCGGTTCAGACAGCCGGAATGGTCGTGATGTGAATAGCGCTTAAGTCGGTTATTGAGAATTTGTCTGAGTGGAAAGGGCAGAGTGTGCTTCAATGGGCGGTACGCGGCACGGTATTTTAACCTTATTGATCTTATCACGCTACTTTAATCCCTTACGGGGCAGTGCCATCCCTCATCCAATCAGAACAGCATCATACCACTTACGACTCTAAACGCCGTGGATACATATCTAGTCTGGTGGCCTCGATCGCCTGCTTAATTTACCATCCCAAAAGCAGCTGACCAAATAAAAATCTGGCCAAACATCAGAAAGGATGAAAGGAGTGTTGTCGTTACCTACGCTCCACCACGAGGAGGCCCCTGCCATTAAATCATGGGGGGCAAAGGGTGTATACTCAATGTTAATTATGCCACAAAAACACAAAAACCCACGTTCACTTGCATGCAAATACGTTGATTCCTAAAAAATGGGGGCTGGGACAATTGACCCTTCCCTGTATGACTTCTCTGAACTTATCCTGGAATTTTACTGAAAAAAAAAATCGAAAACCTCCCCAGTAAAAGCCAGTTTTTTTTTTTCTGGATCAAATCAGGAAGCTTCAGTGAAACCTGGAATATGTTTTGGAACAATAGCTTAGTAACTTCTTAAATTACCAACATAGCTCCTGAAGCGAATGGGGCGGACGCTGAGGCAGAACTTCATGCAACACAGTATAGAGCGATTGTATTTTCGCTTTTGTGTAAAACTCTGCCAAACTGGAGGTACCGTGGTAATACTGAAAGCGAAACACCTAATGAAAAAGCTGAGTATACCTTTCTCACTGGGAGCTAAAAAATATTTTTCTCAACTGTGAGAAGTCATCTTTCATGAAACTTGTACAGACTCAGGAATTTCTTTTTCTTTTTTTTTTTTTACAAACATACTTGATTTTCTGTTGCAAATACGTGAAATCTTGGAACATTGCCTATAAATAATTTGTGACATTTGGGAAAAAAATTTCAGTGCAGTAAAAAGGTAGTTTTTTTCGAACCGTGTATGATGAAAATAAGCATTTGAAATAATCTGCAACCTAAACAAAATAACATTTGCGATGTTACAGATGAAAGCAGGCTTACTTAAGTCTGGATGACTTTCTTTCTGAAATAAGATCAGCGATCATTCATGTTTCCTAATAGCAACATTCATACCGGATACTTTTTCCTCTTTTCTTTTCATTTTTCTTCATTTTTCAAGGACAATGTAGTATAACGTAAAACAACTCGAGTAATGTTCGGAAAAATAACGTATCGGGGGTAGTTTACAGTCACTGGGATGTGCTTCAAATTCTCGTTTCAAGAAAATGGGTTCATTTATCATAGGTATTATCAGGTCATATTTCATAAAAAAAAAGCTTGCAGAAACTTGACTGTTAACAATTTTTTGCGGATGCTTGAAAACAAGCCTTTTTCTCTTTTGTGAAATGATGTGCTACAAAAGACAAAAAAGATGGTTTAGTGCTAACTAGCATCAAAAAAAAAAATATATATATATAAATAGCTGTACTAAATGGATACATTAACAAATTAAATTATGGCTAATTAGTTTACATGTGCTCATTAAGACAAACTATTAAAAAATCTTGTTAAAAATTGCGCTTGTTTAACGTACAAAGTAAAAGAAAAGCCCTGCTCCGAAAAAAAGAGAATAAGAAAAAACTTAAAAGTCGAAAGAAAACTTAAGAGTAAAAAAACGTTATACAAGCAATGGCGTTTTTATAAAAACATAGTATATTTAAACGCGAAGCATTTAATTAATTATTAATGCATGTTTAACTTCACTAATTAAACAATCATACAAAGCTCTAGAGTACTTCAGAAATAAACTTAAGCTCTTCCTTTTCATTCCTCATCCTTGTATTTTTTCAGGATACCAAAAACCAGTATTCAACTTTTCTACATTTAAATTTCAACTATATTTATACTAGTGCTTTGCTGTAACAATAGGTACATTTTGAAAAATGTTCTAGAACTACGATTTAAAAATAATATAAAAAAAGAGCTAAACGTTAAATTGATGGAAAAATTTAAAATGTGAGAGTATAAAATATTCAAAATCACAACTTTATGCTATAATTTGTAGAAAGGAAACGAAGAGATAGGAAGCCCTCTCTTTGAAAATTTCCAAAATGTAAGGCCTAAAAATGCATTTTAAGCTATGTCTGGTAATGTTAAGGGAAGGGAAGAAGTTGAAAAGACTTTCCTGGATTTTGTGTTTTTAGGCTGAAAAATTAAGCTGAGGCTGAAAAAACGAAATTTTAAAATTATGTTTTGTAATGTTATGCTGAGAAATTTGGGAGCTCTCATTCTTGAAAACGCATTTGGAAGTTACCTTGAAGACATGAGACGAATGACGGAGAAGGGAGCTCTCTACGCGTAAGGGTTTCAATTTTAAATGCAAAAAATTGTATCTCAAGCGATTACACAAGCTATTAGAGAAGATGTGAGTAAAGAGCTCGCCTAGGGAATTTTTCGGAAGTCGAAAAAATTCAATTTTTAGTTATTTTTGATGATATTTGGGAGGGAGAGTGGGGATCGGGTGTTCTCACCTGGAATGTTTTCGATACTGAAAATCTAAAAGGGGAGTTTTAGGACCTCTTTGATCTCGTCTAAGGGATTATAATCCCTTTTGATCGCGTTTCATTTTTTTTTTTATTGTGCGGTTTTAAGAGTCTGAAATGTAACGTTTGCAGCCGAATAGCTTAAAATTATTCTCCGTATAAAGCGTTAAATTGTTTAGGAATAGTATTAAATAAATTGTGAAATGATTTTTGAAGTTCTCTTAATAGGAGATAAATGAGCTATTCTATTTTATTCTCATTCTTAAAAATTATTCCATTTCTAACAGAGGCTCCGCAAATGTAAATAATTTTTTAAGAGATTTTTTCTGACTGTATGGGGCAAAGCTGAAAGCGTATTTGGCTTTAATAGAGAGGAAAAGTTTATTTGCTGTGCACAATCTCACATATCAGGTAACAAAATTTTACTTATCTCTGCTTTTAGACATAAAAGGAAAGTAACTTGTTTTTAATGTACACACTTGTTTTTGATAAATAAAAACAGCTGTGTTTGCTTTCCACATTTTTGAGACTTCGAGTAATGGAGTTTCTTCCGACAAAAAAAATATTTTACCTCCCTAAGTATTTACCAAATACCATGTTTTTAGATACCACCTTAGATATGCACTACGTCGCAAATGAAGATAGTTCATAAATGTCTTTAGTAGAGTTTATGATCGAATTTTGTTAAAATGTCTAGCATCTAGAAAGTATATTTTTTGCAATATTTACTCTTATCTTAATCTATATTTACTTTTTTCTAGTGTTCAACGATTTAATTTTTGATTTTTATTCTGTTTTTTTGAAAAAATAAAGAAGATAAATAACATGTAAGATGGCTTAATACTTTCAAAATAACACCTGAACGCAAAAAGGTGCAACAAACCTAACTCCATGAATATTTAGAAATAAAAATCGTGAGAAATATGAATTGTTTACAGTTTTATCGTAGTTTAATGCAAATAAGAACGTAGTTTAATTCCAAAACGGGTAAATATGTATGACTTGAATATTCTTGAAACGCAGAGTAATATCCTTGCTTCAAACCTTGATTGCTAAAATTTTAATTTCTCAGAAACATTTTTTTTTCTTTTCTTTTAATATTTTTAATAATATTTCCGGTATAGAAACAAACGAAAAAAGTATCTGCACACACTTCTTATTGAATAGGTATTTTTTGATGGTTTCTTCGATTATTAAGGTATATAACTTTTAAAATATGACGATTCATTAGGGTTTTGTTCGTATGATATTTAGTATAATCTGAAAAGATTTTGAATTTATACCTTCGAAAAAACCAGAGTAAGGTCCAGGCTGTAAAACTTGATTTCAAAAACTTCAACTTGTCTGAAACAAATTTATTCTTTCCTTTTACTGCTTTTATATTATTCAAGATATAAAAACGCATAAAAAAAGTAACTGCACAATTTTCTGATTGAATTGATATTTTTCAATGATTGTGTCAGGTATTACAGTATTATTTTTAAAACATGACAGTTCATTAGGATTTTTTGTATGATATTTAGTATGACTGAAAAGATTTTGAAACTTATAGCTTTAAGAAACGAAGAGTAATATCCTTGCTTCAAATCTTGATTGCGCAAACTTTAATTTCTCAGAAACAAATTTATCCTTTTCTTTTACTGTTTTTAATGCTATTTCTGGTATATAAAAACATGCAAAAGAAAGTAACTGTACACATTTCTTATTGAGCAGATACCTTTTCATGGTTACACTGCAAAAATAAGAAGTTGTTTTTACAGTGTAGGGTTTTCATAGTGACTAACGTAACATTAAAAGCTGATTTTGTAACTGTTTTTAATTGTAACTTAAAGGATAAAAAATGTGTTTTTTTTTGTTATGCTGGTGGATATATAATGTACATGGTATCTATGTAGCCTTTCTGCTAAGAATTTAAAACAAACTTACTGACAGTAGATATTTTTTCAACCAAAATAGCAGCGTGACTAACGTAACATTTTTGCAACCCTGAAAAGGAATGCTCATGTTCTGAGGCAAAAATTTTTCAAAGCTAAGCAAGTGTAAAAAATTGAATGATATATTTGAAAAATGTGTAAAGTTGGCTTTGAAAAACATAAAATGCATTTATAAAATCTTAATTTTTTTAGTCTTAAATGTATCTTTTACTTAAGATGGAGTGTGACTAACGTAACGTGACTAACGTAACCATCGAATAAAAAGCAGTAAACACACTACAAACTATTCATTATGGCTAATATCAGTGACAATTACAATACTTTTTCAATTTTTTAAAACTTCTTATGGTGTATGATTTTTATTTATTTAATGATTTATTTATTTTTCGATACTTTTTCCACTTCGGTATTTTTTTTTTCTTCGGCTGAGGTTGACATTTCTATGGAATGACCCTATAATACTAGAAACACAGGTTCTAATTTAAAACTGTAAAATGCACCGTAATAAACTGTAAAATTAGCAATTTACGCCAATAGAAGTTCCAGTTTAAAACTAAAATGCACAGTAATAAACTAAATAAGTAATTTTTATTTATTACTGCAATTAATAATTAGCAATTAATTAGAATTAGCAATTTCACGATTTATTACTGCAAAGTTAGCAATTTTTAATTTATTACTATAAAATTAGCTGTGTATTATACTGTTAAAACAACATTTATTTTTTGCAGTGTACTTCGAGTACTCTGGTATAAGTTTTTAAATACGACGATTCATTAGGGCTATTTCGTATGATATTTACAGTGAACTCTCACTTATACGCCAGCCCAAGGGCCGGAACAAGCCTATTGAAAGGACTAAAACGCAATATAGGTTCTAGTAAGAGAATGAATAAGAATGTATCTATAGACAAGGGGCATATTACTACTCTTTGGCAAATACTGTAACGTAACTACAATTACTAAGAGAAAACAAAAATTGTAGCATACCTAATTACAAACTGTTCCCTTTAAAACGATCCATACTAGGTAATTGTCAATCTCCGAACTGTAGTTCATGCGGAAAAAATGCCTTTCGTGAGCAGTAAAAGTGAAAGATTAAAGAGGAAAGTAGAAAAATGCTTACTTTTAAAAGAAAATAATATATTTATATTTTTTTTACATTTTACGGAAAATTCGGCGCATAAGTGAAATATTTATCTTAAGAGCGACGCATAAACGAATGATACTATCATTATTTTGCTATGGAATGGGCTGGTTCCATTTAAAATCGTCGGATAAGCGAAAAAGGTGCATAATTGAGGCGGTGTATAAGTGAGAGTTTACTATTTATCTGAAAAACTTTTGAAATTCTAACTTTGAGAAGCGCAGAGTAATATCCCAGCCGCAGACCAAGATTGCAAAAACTTCTCAGAAACAAATTCATCCCTTTCTTTTACTATTTTTAATCTTATTTCTGATATATAAAAACACATAAAAGAAAGTGCATACACAAACTTTTATGCTTTTCATTTATTATAAAACTTCCTTGGCATTTCAGAAATCTGTTAAGCCCTTAAGTGCCTGCACTTCTTGCTAAATTGTTTCTCCCGAGACACGACAATGGCACGCAAAATCGCCTTTGAAACATGTTTCGCAAAATGTGGCAATACGCTTTTATTACTCTTTCTCCTAAATTCCGCTTTAAAGTCGGAATATTTGTTAAAACTGAAACATTTTTGGGAAAGTGACGCCTAGCACTACTTTACGCGAACTATTTTGAGAAATTTGAGGCACTTTTTCTAAATTTTAAGGTGTTCAGTTTGATGGACTTGAAATTATTCTTGTGTTGGTTCGTATCAAAAGTCCCGTTGTTTCGCTAGGCTATTTTTCTTCAAATCGTTTTTCAACTAAGATAAGTACTAGTTTTCTAGAGACAAATATATTTTTACTATAACATATATATTTATTTTGAAATTTTTATCTTATCATTTTTTATACAATGTAAGATTCTTTCAATTCGTAAAAATAAAATAAAAACTTTCAAAGGTTTTTGTAGTTTAATAGAGGAATATCTTCTTTATGTGGTAAAAACAATTTTGCAACAAAGGTCCCATGCGTATTACTTTTGTGCACTGGATTTTTTTTCTTCTTCTTTATCTTCCTGCAGCTGATTTTTTTCAAAATTGATTAATTTCACTTTTACCTCTTTATTTGGCAAAGTATGAAATTGAAGCACTTTTGACCAATTATGAGCATCAAAAAATGAGATTTTGAAAGGTTTGTATTTTGAATGAATTGGCGACAGTAACTTCTTTTTTAACGGATAAAAAACCCCACTCTTATTTACTTTACCGAGTGAAGTAAAAAATTGCAAGAGTTCGAACAATTCAATACACAGTTAGTAACTTTATCAAAGAATGAGATTTTAAAGTTTTGCTTTCCTGCCTTTCTTTTTCTTTTTTTTTTCGTTTATTTATTTATTAACGAATTGACAGCAGCAACTTTTACCTAGAAAGTTTTTAAAAAAAAACGATGGAGGAAACAAAAAAAAAAAGAAAGAAAAGAAAAAAGCAGGAAAAACTAAGAAAAAAAGTAATTTTGAAAAAATAAATAAATAAATAAATAAAATTAAATCCGAAAGTACTAAAAACAAGAGATACTAATAATGTATAGTATGGAAAAAGGGGGAAAGTAATATAAAACTAAAATATTAAGAAGTCGCAGCAGTACTTTATATTTAAAAAAAAGTCTCAAAATTGAATTAAAAAATGCGTTTTCATGAAATTTGACGCGTTCATTTACTGAGTTGCTGCCCCATTTTTTTTAAATTCCCCAAAGAATTTTAAAAGTTTTACAGCCTTTTTTCTGAGATAATTTCATGCATTAATGAATAGGTTTTGTGACACTCTTATGCCAAATGCTGAAGTTTCATCATACTATGAGCTTCTGAAATTTAAATTGTGCTTCCGCATTCTTTCATTGTTAAAGCTGCTGTTTTTCATATATTTTGTCCTGAATATCAGGGAAATATCGGCATTTTATTATCGCCAGCGCCAAATAATAATGAAAATAATAATTAAAACAAAAAAAATCCTACTATTTACTCGAAATTCTTTGTTAAACTGGGATTCCAGGAAACTAGAGCCGCTATATAGACAGGCCGATGCAACAAGATTAAGTTTCACCACTTTGGAACCAATTCCTTAACTTTTACTATCAAATTTTCATTGTTGCGGAGTAGGGTTACCAGAAAAAAGTTTTGGCACATTGCTAAGCTTTGCCAAATCCCCGTGCCGCTAATAATTGCTCACAGTGAAAAATTACCAAAACGCGATTACTGGCCAGAAAAGACAACCACTCAAACACACAAACACGCGCTGGATCCAAAGTGGTGAAACTTAATCTTGATGCGCCGCGCCGGCTCGTATATACAGGGGCCTTACAGGAAACCTTCCTAGTTATTCCTGTTGTGTTTTCAAAGTTAACTAATAATAACTATGAAGATTTGGAGTGGCATTGCCTCGAGTGTTTAGACCCCTTTGTTAACATTTAAGAGAACACAAGAAATATTTTTAAGGCTACAGTGGACAAATAAAATGGATTTGTTTCAATTATTGATTTACATGTCTAAAACTTTGTGTGTTTGTATTATTGTATATTTACGACATCTAAAAGCATAAACAACACAAATTAGTGCAAAAACAATGAATTTTTTTTTTCAAATTTCAAATTTAAACATTTTTTTAACAAAATTTCAAAATGTTCCAGGCGTCGCAATTTTTTTTTCAAACTTTAAATTTCCACTTAATTTCCAATCATTAGGCATGACTGCATAAAACAATGCATTACATGCAATGTTTCATGTGATAGTTTATAAAAGATGGCTGAAAATGAAAATTTATATGATTTTTTCAACTGAAAATTTTTATTTTCAGCCATCTTTTATATACTATTTCATAAAACATTGCATATAATGCATTGTTTTGTGCCATCATGCCTAATGATTGGAAATTAAGTGGAAATTCCAAGTTTGAAAAAAAATTGCGACGCCTGGAACATTTTGAAATGTGTTAAAAAAAATATTTAAATTTGAAATTTGAAAAAAAGTATTTATTGTTTTTGCACTAATTTGTGTTGTTTATGCTTTTAGATGTCGTAAATATACAATAATACAAGCACACAAAGTTTTAGACACATAAATCAATAATTGAAAAAAATCAATTTTATTTGTCCACTGTAGCCTTAACACAAAGAGAGAAAAAAGCAACCAGGAAACCGGTAGGAATCAAACCCGCGACCACCTGCTTTCTAGGCAAAACCTCTACCTTATTCTTAGTGATGCAACTAAAGAAGGAGTTGCATAGTTACAAGAAAAGTCCGAAGTCCCAGTTTGATTGAGATTTCCTAGCAAACGGGCTTTTTTTTTTTTTTTTTGTATTGTGAATGCCACTGAGATAATTTTTGTACACTTGAAAGTTGCAATTTGAAGGACACAAAACACTAAAATCTTATTGTATTTATCGAAACGCTGAAACTGTAAGGAAAAGTTAGGTGAAACAGAGCAACAAGAGAAGTGGAACAATAGCACCGTTAAGATGGAAGTCCGATTTAGCTCAACACACATGCTATACGACCCGTTTATAGAGCAGGCAGCCATTCACAACACACGCATTCACATAGAGCAGCGGTTCCCAACCTTTTTCTCTTTGCGAACCCCTTATAACATCGGAAAAAAATATCGCGAACCCCCTGGTCTTAAAATAAGTAACATGTAAGAATACAATAAAAAAAAAAAACACTAAATTTGCTTTTCCTTTTCATAGCAGTTGATTGCAATATGCAAAAATATTATTTTAAACACCGATTAATAGAAACATTAATAAATTGAAACTGCAGATACAAGAAAAATAATAAACAAGTTATTCAAAAAAAAAATTAGTTCTTAAAACATGCCTTGATTTTGAAGAAAAAAACTTAATGGGATATTTGTGGCTGCTTGAGGGAACAAAGGAGTTGATAGTTAAGTTCGATGTCTGAAAGTCTCAGTCTCAGATGAGGCTACATTTAGTCTCTTTCGGTATTTATTTTTTAGATATGTGTATGAGAAAAATCCTTTCAGGTATGTACTGCAAAATGATAGTGAAACTTCAATAGCTTTTTGAGACAAAGTGTTGTATTCACTTCCAACTCGAAGCCAGAACTCAATTAACGAGTTCTCTTTGAAACTAGCTTTAAGCGCACCATCACAGGATAACTCGATGAGTTTTTCTTTTTCCTGCAATGTTAGAGTGCTCTCTAAGCATGGATCTCCTTGAAAAGGATTGCGTATCCAATTGTTTGAGACAGGTATATTGCGCTTGTCAGGAAAATGCTCATCGAAAGTTGATTCCAGATGCTTCAGGTGTTCACATATATTGCTTTCATCAAGTTTGATTGAGTTTTCTGATTAAAAACTGATAAGAGAAGTAAAAGAAGAATACTCATTCATTTTCAGACATTGAATCCAGAAGTTGATTTTTTTTAGTGTGGTTTCAATTTTATCAAACACATTGAAAATGGTGACACCTGCACCTTGTAAAGATACATTTAACTCATTCAATTTAGAAAAGATATCAGCTAAATATGCGAGTCTTTGTATCCAAAGAGGATCGAATATGCAACCGGACAATTGAAATGGATGATCAACGAAAAAGGCTTGAACTTTTGACTTCAATTCAAATAAGCGTGTCAAAACTTTGCCACGGGAAAACCATCTAACTTCTGAGTGAAGAAGTAAAGAAACGTGAAGGCTTCCCATTTCCTCACAAAGTGCGTGGAATAGACTGCAAATAAGAGCACGTGATTTTATGAAATTAACAATTTTTACTGTTTATTTTAAAGTTGCGGATAGTTCTGCAGAAATACTCTTACATGCACATACCTACACACAAAGACCAATATATTCCATTTTCTTAAAAATAACTGTTGACCAGGTCGAAAATTGCTTCTCCAGTTGTATTGGTTTTCAAAGGTTTTGCAAACAATCTATCTTCTTTAATTGTATCACGAAAAATGTACCTGACATCGACAAGCAGTACTGCAGCGTTTGCTACATCAGTCGACTCGTCAAGCTGAATTGCAAAATAATTCAGTTTTATTCTTTTCAAAAGCTCTCTCTCTACATCATTTGCTAAATCAGTAATTCTGCGCAACATGGTAGTGTCTGATAGCGGAACAAGGTCAATTTTCTTTGCCGACGTTTCTCCTAGCATACACATTGCAATTTCTTTAGCACACGGTCCAATTAAACTTTCTGCAATTGTATGTGCCTTTCCAGATCTTGCGATTCTGTAACTGACTCGGTATGATGCTTCAAGGGCCATTTTATTATCTTCGTTGGATGTTGAAAGGAACGAAGATACGCTACACTTTTTATTATATTCCAGTCTTCTTTTAAAATATTCCACAGGTTTGTCCGTATGCGTCGGATGCTTTGTTACTAGGTGTCTTCGAAGAAGTGTCGGTTTCAAACTGCTGTTGGCAAGAACTTCGTTGCAGACGAGGCAAATCGGTCTAGGTTCCGACTCTTCTCCAATAAAAGGAAAGCCCATTTGTAAATATTTGCTGTCGTACTTTCGTTTTTTTTTTTCCTTTTTTCTCACTCGGCTCACTACTTTTCTCTGTGTGTTTCTATTTATTCGGGTGAGGCGGTAGCTCATCACAACTTTGTTCTTCATCATCCTGCGTTGTTACCAAATTGAACGCTGATGTTGAAGGTTTGTTCAATTTTCCTGGTTCAGCCAAACTGCCTGTTTCTAACCATCGATCCATCATTGCAGTTCCGAAAATATGATCACAAAAATTACGAACTGGATTATAACTACACTCAACAGGGTAGTGAGTTCACACGGCTAGTTCACACGGCTAGTAGGATAGTGAGTTCACACATAGAACTGACAAGAAAACCATACGTTTTGAAGCATCTGTACATGAGTCTATTAATGCGACTCTTATCTTAAAAACTAACATTATATATTTACAAAAAAAAAAAGAGATAACTGAGTGAAATCCAGTAATAAATTTCCAATTTGAAGCTTTTTGCTGTCATATAATCCACAAGGTTCAAGATCCGCCAATAATGTATTGCTTGGCTTTTCTTTCTTGTTTTTTTTTTACTTGCAAATGCATATTCTTCATGAAACCTCTTGATGGCGCCTTTTCAAGGCTGTCGCTACCCCCGCCACAGCTAATTCAACGATTCTGCATGCCCCCAGCCCCCACTTGAACATTTAGTCAGAGGGATATTTCTTTTTGTCGTGTTTTGGAAGGAAAAAGAAAAATGTATTTTCTCAAGGTTATTTAAACCACTGAAATATTTTAGAGACTTTTTTTTTTTCTTTTTGAGCCAGATAGAGATGGAAAAATCCGACTTGTTTTCAAATTTCAAAAGAGCAATAACAAAGAATGTAAATTGAATATTTCTTTATTTTTTTACGAAAATATTTAAAAGTCCGCCATTACAATGTAAATTTGGCGAACCCCCTTCAGGCACCTCGCGAACCCCTGGGGGTTCGCGAACCACCGGTTGAAAACCGCTGACATAGAGAAAGGACAAGGACAAGAGCGAGAAAGTACATCCATGCCAGAGCCAGGATTCGTACCAGGTGCTTCCTCATCAAGTCAATGTAGCAAATTTATCCTTCTCTGACCACTGGACAAGATGGTCGGCATAGGCTCTGTTCCTATGACTTTTTGCGATGCCTGAAAAGGCAAATCTGGAAATGGTATGTATAAACCGAATCGATATCCGGAAACAACAGTATTGCTATAAGTGTGGTGACCTTGCTAGTTTATCAACTGTGTCGTGTTTACTTATTCATAAGTTACACCATTTTTCAGTCTCTTCTTTCGACATAAAAGTGGTGTGATTTAATTTTCTGTAGGTAAAAAATTAATGCTTATAAGATTTTCTGCAAACGAAAACAAAAATTTAGGGGAATTTTATTGTTACATTACAATGAAGCATTGAAAACAGTCATGACAAACTGAACAAACGACAGTAAAAGAGTTAAATTTAACATCTAAAAATTATATCCTACACCATATGCCCGAAACTCAAAGACTCTACAAAATGCTTTCATTTCGATTAGCATTTTCTAAAATCATGAGAAAATAATCGTAACAATTTTATTATTATGTGACTATGCAGTTTACTCGTAAATAGTTACTGGAAGATGCAAAAGGGATTAAAAAAAGTATTTTTTAGCAGATTTTGTTCTTGCAACTCAAATGATACATTGTTGATCTGCGTTTTCAAAATAAAATTTTACGTCCACTTTTTTGTAAAATAAAATATACTTGATGAAAATATTTCCTTGTGAAAATAATAACTAAATGAATAATTTTATTGCAAAAATTACGCAAGAAAAACGTTATCAAGCATATATTATTTTTCAATTTACAAACCTACTTTGAAAATGTTATTTGCTCTGAACATATTTCTTTACTAAAGCCGGAATCTGAAGCATTGAAAAGAATGCTTTGAGTAAATACACATAGTAAACAAAAATTTCAAGCGTACTCGGAAAAATATTGGTGGTGATTTTTCCAACTGGAGTAATATTTTCTTTATATTAAATGTTTTACTGTTTGTCAAAATGGAGGTACTTTAAGTTATTTCAGTTTCGGAATTTTTATCTGGAGTGGATTCTATCGCGGTATCTGTCTGTCAAATATTTCTAAGAAGGAAAATGTTTAAAAACATTGAAATTTATTCAACGCATTAACATATTATGTTCTGAAGCCCTAAGACAATTCTACTAATCTAAATATGTGCATTGCAATATTATTGTGGTTTTCAAGGCTTTAAACTTTAAATATTCAGTGCTAGTTAAGTGTTATGTAGTGTTTTAACTATAAATCTCTTTACCAAATTTTAAACACAGAATAATGGCCAAAATTTAAACTCTGGGCACAAGTTTATAAACTAGTAACTGGAAATTTATTCCTTTTTCGGGTTCTGTTTTCTAGGAATTGTTAAATTAATTCTTTAGTTTATTATTTTTTATTTTATTTTTGTATACATATTTCGTTCATTCTATAAAAGTAGTAGTTAATGAATTAGTCCATTTGTATAAAGCAACTCATATTTAGTAGATGTATATATCTATATTACTTGCCTGAAAAACAATTATCTGATCACAAGTTAAATTAGAAATATTTAACCCATAGTAAACTTAAAATCTTTTAAAATATATTTAGAAAATTCTATAAAACTGAAAAATATAGCTTTAGCGCGAAAATAGTAAATAATATATGAAAGCGATTTGGAGTAATTTTGGACTTTTGCGCCCGCTTATCGTTTGTTTTATCAATTCCTTTTTCGCAAAAATATTTCTTTTTTCTTTTTTTATTATTATAATTGTTAAAATTATTATTATTATTATTATTATTAGGAATTGTGAAGAATATTTCATCGTTTTATTCAAAATTATAAGCTTTTCTTATTAATTTAAAATTGTTACATCATTTATTTTAAAAATTGTTTACTTAAGTTTAATAATTTCAAATTCAATTTTCACCTCTTCTTTCAGGAATATGTTAGTTTCACTTTACAATTAAAAACTTTTGTAACATATATTTCAAGAATTTTTCGCTTTCGCATGTTGATTTGAAACTTATTTTTCAGCTAGTTATCCTCCTCCCCTCCCACCTCTCTCCGAGGAACAGCTTGTGCAGTTTGTCAAAACATATCCCTTAACTACAAAAGACTAAGACTATTTTGTTTCGGATAAAAAGGCGCTATTAACGTTTCAAAACCATTATGCCTATATAAACTCGCATTACTGATCCTCTTTACAATTTTTACTATCGAATTACACATATTAACGATCAAAAACGATTAGATTTCGTACTCTCAGAAAAGAGAAGCTTTAAAATACCATATTGTGCATGCAAACCTTATTTTATTATAAATACTTTATTGGCAGAACAAAGATTATAGCTTTGAATAGTCATTAAAGGCGGAAATTCAATACCATTTTCATGAATAGTTAACAGAAATA
>JAXGGA010009536.1:0-51002 GCA_038373865.1 Uloborus plumipes
AAAAATGAAAAGGCAATTAATGAGCCTTTTTTTGTCTCAATTATAGAATTAAAAATCGGAAACTGAAAGGGGGATACATTTACCGGAAGTTTGCCGGAAATACTCGATCTTTCCATAATTATATGAGAGTTACACTCACCAGAGCATGCCGACATGTACCAAATTTTGGTCTTTCACTGTAACATATTCGCGATTAATCTGAAAACGTTTTTTGGACACAAACACTTATCCCCACTCCCCACCCTCCAGTTTTCGAACACAGTTTTACGAAGTTTACAGAGCAGTATTTTGTTCTGAGAGAAGTATTTACTTCAACACACTTGTTGAACACTTTTAATCACTCATTTCAGGACATTTTATAATCACTCTCCTATTTTTATAACACTTCTAAGCACACTGCTTTTTGCGAATAAACTAAATGGAACACTTTTCTTTTCACAAATCCGTTGGTTTTTACAAGAGATCTGCTGTCAATTTCACAGCAAAATTTGACCCGTTGAAGATCCCAGCAGATTTGCTTAGATGCTTTTGTCGGCCAGATTTGCATAGTGTTGTTTATGGTGTTATAAAACTGGAGAGAAATAAGTAGGAAACTTTTAAAAACGCCAATGATAAAAATAATGAAAAGAAATTTAATAGCTGGTAAAATATTGCAAGTAATTCAATACACCTGTTGCAAGGTTCTTTTTAACCCTGAAGCATATGTATGCAATTATTTGCTCATTTTGAGCTTTATTAACGCTGTTTTGTACCATTTTTAATCATGATAAATTGTGCATAAATTTATAAAAACTCTAAATAACAGTCGCTTAACAAAACTGGCGTAAAAATGGAAATTAAAAGCGCAGGAAATTTCAAACGCAAGTTAATTGCTATGAATTCGTCTTCTCTCACTTTTTGAGGAGACCACACGATCCTGCAGTCATTAACAGCTATCCATTCATGCAATTGTCGCTATCACTTGCTAAGAGGCAAGCGGCGAGAAGAAAGAGTCGTCCGTAGGGGGTCTCACAGTAGGGGTCTTTTGCTACCAACCACCCCTGTGTTCGCTTAAGTGGGCCGGATTCGGCCGGCCTCGGCTCTAAGCTACAAAGCCGGTATCGGCCGGAGCCGGCTTTAAAGAGTTAAGGTGAAAGGGCGACAAGATTACTGCGAAAAAAAGGCCACTTCAGTTTTTATCAAGTCCTATATTTACTTTTCGTTGTTCTCTCTCGCGATCATTTAAAGTCTCCTCTTGAGATAAATCCATATCTTTTAAAAATGTACATGAGAGTTAGGCCCTTTAATTGTTACCTCGAAATCGCTTTATGAGAATTCTAAATCCAGGGGAAGAATGGTATTAACAGGGAGGAAACATTAATTTATTTAAATAGTTATTTTAATTGCATGCGAAGTACATATTTTTCAAAATCGAAATAGCACTTCAGTAGGAAAGAAGCAGACATAGATACTCAGTTTTGAATATAAGTAGATGGCTTTTCAATTAATTTATATTTCAGAAAACTACAAGTAGCTAGCGATAAAAGTACAACGTACGTGACCCGCTAATGAGTTTCATATTTGATTTAGTTAAGCCTTCATTCAAAATTCTCGTTATCATTGTTATTACTGTTTCATAGCAACTACGTTTTGCAACATTGGATTTCATATTTAATCATTTAGGCCTAATTGCTTTAAATTTGACTACTTAATAATTGATATCTTCGTTAATTAAAATCGTATAATAATATAAATTAAAACTAATGAAGCCTGAAAAATTACCTATCTATCGTTACCTGGTTCGACTTTCAGTTCATTGGCATTCAGGAGAAAGATGCGTGACATAGATAGATAGTTAGAAAGAAAGATAGATAGAAAGATACTCAGTTTTTAATATAAGTAGATGTTTGAGAATATGATTGGAATTTAGGATTGCATCTTGCTCAGTAAGATAGTTTTTTTAAAACTTTCCACCTTGGAAAGGTTTAAATAAAACTTTATCCTTTTATTTGTGGGAAAAGGGTAGAAAATTGTGTTTGAGTTCTGGGAAGGGTTTTAACTCCCAAACCCCTCCTGTTAGCAAAAAAGGTTTTTTATGCTTTTAGATTTTTCGTTAGTATACAATCATATGATTTCCTACTTAACCTGAACTTGTAGTCATTTGTTGCAGAGGGAAATCGATATAATTTGAAACTGCTGTGTAAACTTTCAAAAGTATAAAAGGAATTGATAAGTTGCTAATTTAATGAATTTAATCTTTTTATTATTTATTTAAAATTTAGTACAAACTAACAAAATTCATTACTGTAAGTAATGAAATTAAAAATATGATTTTCTTTCTCTTTTAGACTGTTGTGCAAGCTGTAAGTAGCCAGATAGCTTGTGACACACGAGTCTTTGAAAGTTTGTATGGTATTAGATTGGCTCATACTCTTTCGGATGATGTATACTGGATTCATGGCGAAAGTGTTGTTCTGCAAGTTGTTAAAAAGTACCAGGCTCTGTTATCCATTGATGAGTGGAGGTAATGTATTTGTCTGTGTGAATAATGAAATGTTGTTCTTGTGTTTTGTATGTGTGGATCAAACTCTATATTTTTTCCAGATATGAGCTTCGAGTTCGCTACTTGCCTAGTGATTTACGAGAATTGTATGAGAAAGATAAAGTAACATTTCATTATTTCTATGAGCAAGTAAGTTTCCCTTTTCTTTTTTTTCTATTGCTAATGCCTCAAATGCATTTCTTTCCCATTTTGAATGTTAGAATAAAGATAAAAATTATCTGTTATAAACCAAATTTGCTGCTCTGTATGCTATAAAATTCAAAATAATTTTCTTTTTTGTAGGTAAAGAATGATTACTTGAAATTAAAGTGCAATGTTGACCAAGAATTAGCTCTCCAACTTTGTTGTATAGAAATTAGGTAATGTTGTTGAAGTTAGCAATGATTTTTAATGTTTTTCTTACGCAAAAATCTGTCAAAATCAGAATTTTGTAACAATATTTTAATTCATATTTAGTATAATTTATATTACATTCTTTATTATTTCTTGATAAATAAATATCTACTTTTTTTTAACAAAGTAAGGGCCATGCTCCACATCGACGTAAAGCAGAAAAATTAGGCAGAAGCGTAAAATGGATTCAATGGTGTTCCTATGGAAAGTACCCGGATTTTCGGTTTCTGCCTTCAGTTTCGGTCACGTTTTACGCTGATGTGGAGCATGGCCCTAAATCAACATTAACATTCAAGTGATTAGAGTAACTGAATGTGTGTAATGTTTTAATGTGGTTGTAAGATAAAAACAAATAGTGATACTGTTTCTGAATTGTATTTGAAATTCATAGGTTTTCGATTTTACTTGAAAATCTTAACATAATCCAACAACTCTTTTGCAATTGCGGGGAAGAATAGTTTACTCCTAAAAATTTTTTTTAGAGTTATCCAATTAATTGAAGATATTTCAAGAATAAAGTATCATTACTTCTGTATCTTGGGGGGCCTTCCTTACCTCAATCTGCAACTTCTGGGAAGGGGAGGGAGAGTAGATTCAACCTATTTCTATGAAGTTTTTTCATTTGTTACTGGATTTAAAAACTTGAAGAAATGCTGGTAAAAGCAGCAGATTGAAGTTTTTGTTGCCATGTTCGGGAAAATCAAAAATCCAGCGCTGGTTCTTATTTAGTTATTAAGTGGTTTTGTGTTGTATTAGTTTAAAAAAAAGTCGCACCTAAACCTCCCCTTTCTTGAAGTTTTAAACCTTCCCAGGAAGATATTCTGCAAACTTGTCAGTGTTTGATTAGACATTAAAAGTTGTTTGTTGGTCTTATAAACTTTTTCTTTTCACATTTTTAAAAAGTAGAGACATTTTTTAAAAAATAAACCCAAACTATAGACATTATCAAATTCACTCAAAGGGACAAAATGTATTCTTTTGTTAGCTTTTGTAAATGATGGTAAATATGAAAATATTATTCACACAATTTATTATTCATATTTCTGCACAATTTTCTGTTCTTTGTTACAAGTAATAACTGAAACATTAAGCAAGCATTGCATTGAATTATTCTGTATCTGTAAGTGATTTTAAGTTGTATGTTCCCATCTTATTTTCTAGGCGCTTTTTTAAAGATTTATCACACATAGCTCTTGATAAGAAATCAAATTTTGAATATTTGGAGCGTGACATAGGTCTTCATAAATTTTTACCTGCTGCAGTTATTACTGCTCATAAGGTAATGGACTTTAATGTTTTCAATTTTTGATTTGTATTTGAATATTGAAGATTTTCCCCTCTTTTTTGTGTAATAATGCATCTGTGTGTAGGTTTATGTAGTTTAAAGTAATTTTTATGTTTTATTAATGGAAAGTGTTTCAGTTATATAAGAGCCTTTTTGAAAAATTTGAAACCTTTTAGAAGAATCATTTACTACCCTTGCCTTCTCTCTCTCTTTTGTATGTATATTTTAAAGCCTTGGCTGTTTGAAAATGCAGTGTAAAGTAAATTTAAAAAAAAAAAATTAAATGCTGTAAAAATGTTTGTTATACCTACATGTTATTTGTCTTGATTAAAGATATAATACAGTCGAACCTGTTTATCTCGAATCTGCTTATCTCAAAAATTTCTCTATGTCGAAATTTTTCAATTTCCCTGCTTTTACAACATAAATTTAATGTTTTTTCAACTCTTTATCTCGAATGATTTTTCCTGAAAACATCTGTATCTCGAATTTTGACGACTCTTAGTTTTGAATTTCATTTCCAGCCACCTTTATCAATGGTGTAACTTGGAGACAGAAATCATCTTCTGCACAATCATTCAAAGACTATGTTCGTACTTAAAGGTATGCATTAACTTGCTACCGATATAGTCATCACAATTAGTAAAAATTTGACTCGCCAACATGTCGTACAGTAAAATATTCAACAATATCAATGCAAAACAATCTATTAAGTATTTGACTTTGTTCCAATTGCTTATTTTTGTAAATATTATCACAACCTCTGTATCTCGAAACCTTCTTATCTCTAATTTTTTTTCTGTCCCGTGAAATTCGAGATAGACAGGTTTGACTGTATATCAATAACTGACAAAATGCAAAAATTTAGTTTAAAAACTTGGAACAATTTTCCATGTCATGTTAACAGACATCATACTATTAAAGGTGCACTTAGAACTTTGAAAATCCAAACTAGTTGAGACTGTCAGTATTTTAGATTTTTAGATTATTTGGATTTTTAAACATAATAATGTAACAATATTCAATTGCATTTCTTTAACAAAATTCAACTAGAAATTAACCCTTATTATTTATTAAACATAAAGGAAAATGTAAAAACATTTACAGTACTGTATATACTCTGTAAGAATTTTACAATAATTAAGAAAGAAATAGAAATTGAACGAACTTTTGAAGTATACCCTGACATTACGCAAAGAAAGTTATGTTAATTTCTGTATGGAAAATGAATTAAACTCATTTTAAAAGGTTCTTTCCTTCATTTATAACTACTTTTAATGCATGTAATTATTTTTTTCGAATGTATCTTTCTTGTCATGTGACAAACATTTTATTAAAACTTCATGGATGTGTGTTCGGATTTTTGATGTTCCACTGCATAATTTAACGTTTAATAACTCAGCATAAAATGCAATAATAATGGCTGTTGTCCTCCATCAGTAAGTCAGGATGTTTCATTTTTAAACCTTCAAAAAAAAAAAAAAAAAAAACAGAATAATAAACGTGTCTTGGAAGTGCAAGGAAAGCTACTTTTCCTAGATTTGCACTTGTTATATCATAGTTTCGTGCATGCACGTTGTAGTTTTTACTGATTTGGAATCTATGTCAGTTTTACCCCAAAATCTGTTAAAATATAATGCAAATTGGATAATTTTGAAAATCTTTGTGGAAGAAAAATAATCCCTCACCCCCACAAATCAATCATTTCCTATTTAAATTATATCTGTTTCAGATGGAAATGGAGTAATTGTAATTTTCTGCAGCCTACTGAAAATGTTGTTTGATGTTCAATTTAGATTTTGTTGCATTTTTTAACCCATTTATGCCCAAGTTTTTTTTTAACACTTTTTTTCAATTTTTATCTGCTTAAAACTCTTACTTGGAATGGTTTACATACATTTTAGGCTTAAAATAGTTCACCGTTGCTATATTTATTAAGTTATTTAATGTCCTGCTTATGGGATATTTTGTAGATATGTGAGCAAAATACGACCTTACTTGACTTTACTTTTGCAAAGTAACATTACAGAAGGCATCTGTGATCAATTTTAAGCAAATCATTTCGAAATAGTTTAATTTTATGAAAAATAAGTTCGCAAAAAAAAAAATCTTACTTTCTGTGGCTACCCATGCTGGATCGTTACTTGACTGATTTGTCTGAAAACAGCTGTCAATAAATAAACTCTGATGTCCAACTAGTGGTTCTATCTGGTATTCTCAAGAAGAAAGACTATTTAACTGGTGAAAAACAGCTTTAGTAAAATGATATACCCATTACAGGTTTTTGTATGTAGTAACTAACCAGCGTCCCGTTTTTAGGCTACTGGGCATAATCTATGATGTTATTCTCAGTTTAAAATATTTGTTTTACTTCATGTATAGATGTGTTATGTTTATCAATCACATATTTAATTACAGCCAAAGACTCTTAGAAAAATGATGCAGTCTCAGATGAAAAAGTTTGTATCGCTGAGCGAAGTAGATTGCATGTTCAAGTTTTTACGTCTAGTCCACCCTATTCTACTTTATGATAGGGAAATATTTAAAGTCGCCCTTGGGGTAAGTTTTTTTTCCATTTTTCATTTATTGATTTGATAGCTACTTTGGCACTTTAATTCTGTGTGCTTTTTATAGTGTTCCAAATAACTTATAATCATCTTGACACATGAACAGGGTTCGTACTTCCTTAAAAAACCCTTAAGAAACCCTTAATTTTATCAAGCAAAATTAAGGTCCCTAAAAAACCCTTAAAAAGTCCTGAATTTTGAAAAAAATTCCTTAATTTTTAAAAGACTGTCGTTGATTATTGACATTCATTATATAAACCTGATGAAATGTAATTCTAAAATTATTTGACTTTAATAAATTATTTTATTTACCGTTTCTATACTTCTGGTGCTTTCATTTTGCAAAATGCGATCTCCTTGCATTTTTCTTATATTTCAAGCTAATTACTCTTTATTAGGAGGCAAATAAATGAAAATTCGCTTTATTTCTTGTTCAGATCAGTTTTAAATTTTTTAAAGCAAAATTAACTGTTCTTTTATGAGTCTAAACGTTAAACGCTTAATGGATCGTTTTATATTATCTTTGCATTAATTCTGTTAACAGATATTAATATGTTTATCATAGTCGTTTAAAATGCAATTGTATAAAGTTTTTTCCAAAATAAATTCTTTTATATTCCGTTTATATGCTTTTCATGTCATTACTTTGAAAACTTCACTCTTTTTGCATCCGCTACAGGAATCAGATTTTTTGCATTTTTGTTGTTTAATACGCTTTTTTAAGAAGAAAATAAATGAAATTTATTTTTATTTTTTATTAAATTCAAAAATTTTGAACGAAATCCCGTGTTTTTTAAGAGTTGCTTCTATCAGAAAGTGAAATGCTGAATCGATCCTTTTTTTTTTTTTTTTTTCAATTATTTTAAGATTTTAAACATCTTCAGTTTATATTTAGTATAATTTAACATAATTTTGGATTTAAAAAAGAGATTGATACATCGGTTAGGCTACAAAACCTCCCACCTAAAAATTTCAAGGGTGCAATTTGCTCCATTGAAATTTTTATTATCCACAAATGATAATTTTACACAAATGATATTCCGCACATATTCTATTATCCACAATTGAGAAAATTTCTATCAAAAAAAAAAAATAATAATAATAATTAGCGAATGAAAAAAAAACAAGCTTATAATGTACAAATAAAACAGTCAAAATGATCTGAAATTAAGAACAAAAGATTTTAAAAAACTTAAGCATTTAACTAAGCAACATTAGTGTTAGCATATTTACGCGATGGTCAAAAATTTGGTTAATTTATTTTTAAAATATTTGAAAAAATGATTACTGCATTGAAAATGAAATAGTAGCAAATATGAACAAAACAATCCTAAAATGAGAAAAGTGGGCCAGAATAATAGTAAACTCAAGGAATAAAAATATTTAAGAGCTTAACGCTAGAAAAGCATAGACAATGTCGTTTGTTTATCCTACTTGTAGCGTTCTCTATAGTTACTTTCTGTTCCCAATTCAGAATGGTAGTCATTGAAATAGATCTTAATCATTCATTGTCATTTGAATCAGAGTCCATTGCGAATCTCTCTGCACTTTAAATTTTAATGTACTCGTAAATTGAGTGATTTGAAATTGTGTTCCTAAAGCTATTTAAATATTTTCCTATGAGTCCTTAAAAAAATTTGGGAGTCCTTCAAAAGTCCTTAATTTTCATTTTTGAAAATGAGTATGAACCCTGATGAACTGCTGTAAATATTTTCATCTCTTTTATGGTTATTTTCAACATTTACATAGTCAATCTTATGGAATTTTATACTTTATTATGTGTTTCAGATAATATCATATGTAAGCGTTAAAAACAGAGCTGTGGCTTCGGTAGTAAAATAATCGACTTTGACTCTGAGAATTTTAAAACCTCAGACTCCTTTACCCTAAAATCAATCCAACTCTGATTTCATAGCTGAAGCAGGGCTGTAGATTTGAGAGGAAAACCGCTGATTCTGACTCCTTTACCCCAAAAATTCGCCCGATTTCAACTCCCCAGCTCTGACTCTACAGCCCTGGTCAAAAACATGTATTTATCAGATAGTCTGATATTTTAAACTTGGCACTAAAACATTGCCTATAAATTCTGAACTGAAGAGTTTCAGTTTGGGGAAAATGCTGTGAAATAAAGAAGGAATGCAAAAACCTTTTTTGCTGAAGAATAAGTTAAACCAGTGTCCTAGGTCATAATTACCTTCAATTTGTTTTTTAACTTTCCCTCATTAGACTATTAAGGAAAATAGGGATCTGGAAGGGAATGAGCTAATCAAAACATTATTGAAATCATGAGTTACATAGTTGTTTTTTAATGTCAAACATCACTGTGTATTTGATCGCAAGGCAAAACTACTTTTCATTTCATTATTTTGCTGATACCTAAACTAATGAGTGTTTCAATGATCTGTATTTTAAATCTTATTTCATATTTTGTGACATATAGTACTGAATTTTTTAATCACTTAGTCCTAATAATCTATTGTCTGGCAGTATTTTGCTGATAATGATCTTTGACATTAGAGTATTGACTTAAAGTATTTTTTAGGAGTAGAGGTATTTGGGTTTCAAAATTTATGTTTGGAATACTTATTTTTGTCATGTATAAGGTTTTCATATAAGTTAATGAAATTCTGCTGTTGGAATTGACAAGAAATTTCTAGTGCAAATAATTATAATTTGTTTTGTCTGGAAGTT
Organism: Uloborus plumipes; assembly: GCA_038373865.1. Taxonomy (NCBI): domain Eukaryota; kingdom Metazoa; phylum Arthropoda; class Arachnida; order Araneae; family Uloboridae; genus Uloborus; species Uloborus plumipes. The sequence continues at coordinate 9,479 of JAXGGA010009536.1, forward strand.
CTCCCTCCCCCCCTCGTATCATGAATGCTTTATTAAATGGTTGTAACAGTTGTTAATCTTTATGGAAACTATTTCTCTTGTTTTAATACTGTAGAACTAAGATGGGGGGTGGGGCTACAAATTGTACTTCATGTAGGTTCTTGAAAAAAAAAAAACAAATATTATAATTTTCTTTTGCATGACAAAAACAAAATTATTGATATACATTCCATTTATTGTCAATTTATTGCACCTTTTCACTCTGAAATTAATTATTGTGATATTGAAAATATTATGCTTCAGAATGTACTAAATACTATTCAATAAGGAGTTTTTGATATTTGATAGGGTGGTTGGAGTGTGCCAATTGAACTTGTTGTTGGCCCTGATCTTGGTATCAGTTATTTGACTGACAGAGCTACTCAGGTAAGTAAAATTTTCTGATTAATGAAGCTGCATCAATGTTTATAGTTGTCAGAATTAATTCTTTGCTATTTTCACACTTCAGCCCACACATGTAGCAAGTTTTCACCAAGTGCAGTCTTTACAAACTATACAGTCTGAATATGAATCCGGTTGCAAGGCTATATTGCAGTTGAAAATTGCTGGTGCATCCGAGGTAAGCATTGTCTTGAATGTTATAGCTATTTTTCTTTCTGAATTCTTATATATCAGGGGTGATTGTGTTTCGGTATTTTACCGGATTTCCGGTATTTTCATGATTGATTCTGGTATTTTCATGTTCGAAAGTACCGGAAACAAAAAATTTTTAATTACGCTTCTGTCTTCCCACCTTCGATATTTTTTTTTATTTTTCGAATTTTCGGTGATTTTCCTATAATTACTAATAATATTCATCGAACAAAAATGTTAAGATGCCATTCTATTTTTGTTTTTTTTGACTAAGAACTATTTGAAACTATTCGAATGTATGAAATGTGTCTTGTTTGTTTATGAAAGGCAATAAATTTCGAAATACGTATAATTATAAAATTAGGTGTGCTTAAATGATAGGGGCCTTGGTTTTTAGTAAAAAGCACCCCCCCCCCCCACACACACATTTTCTCTTCAAAACTTTCAGGTATATTTTCATGAACTCACAATCACCCCTGATATATACTTTTTCTACTATCTGGATTTAAAATTATGGTCAAAAATGTTTTTTGTCCTGAGTGAAATGTTTATTTCTTTAGATGCTAAGTATATCCTGCCCAACTTTGGCAATTGCAGAAAGTATGGCGGATCTTATTGATGGATATTGCAGATTAGTGCACAAAACACAAACCTCCTTCTGGAACAAGAAAAGTAATTTCTCTCAAAATTTAGTTTAAGAACTGCAACTTTCATTCTTTGTTATATATGAATATTAATTTCAACCTTTAACATTTTTTCCCTTGTAGATGAGCGCTGCCCAAGCTTAAAGTAAGTAGCTTTAACTTTTGTGTTTCTTTCCAACATGTTTTTAGCTATTTTAAAGTAACCGAATCTGAAAGAGTTATTTAAATATTCGATTAGCAGCAAAATGAATAAAGTTTCCATCAAATAAAAATTTCTGAATTGTGATTGAATTAAATGAATCTCTAAATAATTACTTTTATATAAAACAAGCTTTTTCAATGCTATACACATTTTCATCTCCCCCCCCCCCTTTTTTAATAATTTTTTAGCTGTTTTATTTATGCTTTTTAAAGTTATTTTAACCTGTTTTAATTATAATTTCTCCCCCGTGTTTTAAAATTTAATTTTATTATTGTTAATTATATCTTTGCAGAAGTTTATTTTGTACCTTGTCTCCATTCTTTTTACATTTGCCAGTAGTTCATAACATTGCTTTTAATTTAGTTACATATTTCGAGGAATATTATGAATGTTTTCCGTGAATGCTGTTAAAATGTTAATGCATTAAAATGATTGATGCATACTAAAATATTAGCCTACAGATTTTATTTTGTATATTTCGTGAGTAACAAAAGGGAAATCATTTAGTGCACATGATAATAGTTAGAATAAATTCAGCCTGCTTTAATTGACATATTGAGTGGTACCAATCTGGGAAGTCCAAAGAGATATCAGTGCACAGGTGAAATTGATGCCCCACTCTTTTCGAAAAATGCAGTTGGTTTTAATTGCAATGCACAACAGGTGAATATTTTTGTATTTTAATTATTACATTATTGAAAAAAAAAAATCTGAAAGCTATGGGTATCACTTAATAAATCACAAGCAGTAAATATTTTCTGTGTGTTAGTATTTTAATAACCATTTTTAAAAAGTGAAATGATATTTAAAAAATTGATTAGTTACGTAGTAAAATCACCACTCTTATGTGTTAACTAGCTGCCAGGGCAGCTAGATTAGCTTCCTGCGGCATGTTGATGCATAACGTCCCCCCTCTCTAACTTTTACCTCATTCTGAAGTTTTATTTGATATAATTTAATGTTCATTCGATTTCAAGACGTACCACGAACGTGGCCCGGCGTTGCACGGGCACTTCGTGCCCTGAAAGTAGTGAGGAAAATGTCAAGAAACTACTCCCCGCCAAGGCGGCTCGCTAACAGGCGCTTCATGCCTTTACTTTTTTTCTGTATAAAAATAATCATTCGAATTATTGAGATGCTTCTCGCCTTCAAGATGGTGAGGAAAGTTTCAGTAAGTTCAGCTCAGGCGCGGATCCAGAGTGGGGTCATGGGGATCATGACCCCCCCCCCCCTTAACCGACCAAATATAGCAAAAAATTGCATTTTTGGGACTTATTTTACGAAAAAACTGCCAAACCACCCCATTTTTGCACAAAAATTGCACTTTGACCCCCCCTTTCCGAAAATGACCCCCTCCTTAACCAGAAGCTGGATCCGCCCTTGGTTCAGCTCGCTCAAAGGAGAAAAAGCAGACATTGATACTCAGTTTTTAATATAAGTAGATGGCTCTTCAACAAATGAATGTTTCAAAATATTACAAGTAGCTAGCGATAAGAATACTATGTAAGTCGCCCGCTTATGAGTTTCGTGTTTGATTTAGTTAAGCCTTCATTCAAAATTCTCATTTTCATTTTTATTATTGTTTCATGGCATGGCAACCACGTTTTGCAATGCAAGAATGGATTTCATATTTAATCATTTATTAGGCTTAATCGCTTTAAACTTGACTACTTATTAATTGATATCTTCGCTAATTAAAATCGTATAATTATATAGATTGAAACTAATGAAGCTTGAAAAATTACCTATCTATCGGTACCTGGTTCGACTTTCAGTTCATTGGCGTTCAGGAGAAAGAAGCGTGACATAGAAAGATAGTTAGAAAGAAAGATAGTTAGAAAGATAGTTAGAAAGATACTCAGTTTTTAATATAAGTAGATACCACTCTTGCCACCTGATACCCACCCATTTAAGTAATCCTTTGTTTTTGAGTGTCAAATGACAATTATTTGGTTTAATGACTAGTGTAAAGCTAAATTTTATCGATTCTGTACGGGAGAACTTAATATTAACTCCATCAACAGAGAGATTACTTTCCGAGTTGTCCTTGACCATCTACCCAAGTTCAAATTGGGTTGGCAGCTTGGTAGCCAGGCATTTTTCACTAAAATTAACTTAAAATAAATAAATAAAGCAATAATTTTTAAGAGGGTTTCGTTTTTTACTCTGAAACATCTATTTTCATTTTTAGTTGCAGATTGTTTCCCTTAAATATTGTTTTGCCTGAAATCTGCAAATGTCACTAGTAATTTGTTAGATGATGACTTATGTACCATTGAAACCACCATCTCAACCCTTGCAAATTAATTTTTTTAAAAAGTTTTCTTTGGTTTCAAAGAAAATGTTTAATCCTTTTGTTTAAAAAACATGTTTACTTTAGTGTGTAGTTTTATGGATTTGAAGAAATTTGCAAATCAGAATCACATATATTAAAAATTATAGATGCTTTTCTAAAACTGATTTAATTAACATTTTATTTCCTTATCTTCAGTTCTCCCCAGAGTGATATTGCCGATGAAAATGATAAAAATCAAGAAATTATATTTAGAGGTAAATGATATTCCAGTTTTTCTTTTTCATTTTCATATTAATTCATCCTAACAGAACTTTGCATTGTCAAGGACAACAGAAATTATTTTACCAAAAATATAAATCAGTACCTAATTATTTTCATGGCATCTTTGGTACATTTAAAACATATCTGGTGTTAATTATTATAAAATATGGTAAGCAAGTATTCTTTTTGTTCTTACCTACCTGCTTTACTATTGTTTGTACTTATAACCAATTGAGTTTCAACAAATCGCAACTTTCTCCTGGCTGACATGGCTAAAAATGGGAACAATAGGGGAAAAAAATGAAAATTTTGGGGGAAAACTATTTTTCATTTGGAGGGGTTTGTCTCCACTGGGGAGAAATTGAAATTTTTGAAATTTCTTGCATGTAGTAATGTATTTAAAAAATCGTTACATTAACATTCCTTTTTTTTTCAGTATTTCAGATGAAAATACTAACTTAAATAATGCAAGCTGTAAGATAATTAAATTTTGCAGTGTAAGGATTGTATTCTACTTCTGTCTCTTAAACTGTAAATGCATACATTGAACTGAATTTTATCAGTAATATCAGCTAGGGGAATTGTTTTAAATTACATTTTCAAACATATTCCTTTACTGTGTGTGTGTGTATATATATATATACATATATATATGTGTGTCTAGACACGTGTGTAAATGCATGTAATAACTTTTTCTAGAGAACGAAAAACAACTTCTTATTTAAAATATTTTCATTATTGCAGTCATGAACTATATCAAATTAGGTTGCTTCTGACATTTTCAAACATTTCAGGGGATTCCAGTGATTTAATTGATGATGAAGGGGACTATTCTACTCCTGTTGGTATGTTTTACTAATTTATAAGGATAATTATGTCCCCCCCCCCCTCCAATTCTATTAAAACTTGTTATTTTTTTCAACTGGTAAATACAACTTTTAATATTTTAATGCCTATTTAAAAACCCATTTCTTTATTAAAAATATCAACAAAATGTTGTTTTTAACTTATTGTCTGCCAAGCTATGAGTTAACTCGTAGTATGTGAGCTTAGCTGATAAAGTCCACTTTGAGTTAGCTTGTAGCTTCTGGATTTGCTGTTCTCATACCAATTTGAGTGTATATGTAATACACAGGCATAAGTAAAGTTATTTGGTCTCAGGGAAAGTTCTAATAAGTCCAAACTAGCTCACAAGTACATTGGTTTTAGCCAAACTGATAGCATGATGATTTTCTCTCGATTCAGTTAATGTGTTAATGAAAATTTATTTTCAAGTATTTAATTACATTTTGCTACACATTTTTAGTTAACTGTCATCATTGTTTTACTAATGTTTTGAAAATTATTTATCTTTTTTCAGCAAGGGATTACGAATTAAATCGTACTGATGTTATTTTGGGTGATATTATTGGGGAAGGACAGTTTGGTGATGTACACCGAGGAACATATAAGACTAAAGTATGTTATTTTAATGTACCTTACTTCAGTATGTGTATTTTGTTCAGTAATGTGTTTTCAGGTAATTTTAAACAAATTATTGATAAGTCAATTATCAGAAACAATTAGTAAACTATTTTTATTTGCAAAATTAAACCTTTTTTGAAGCATCGATAAATGTGGCCTTTTCACTGTGGCAAGTTTCTGTATTAGTAGCATGAATTACAACCCTCAACTCTACTGCATTGAAGATGTGTAGACCAATTCAACAGTTGTTGAACTTGCTATTTAGAGAAATGTTTCACTTTTAAGCATAAATTGAAAAAATAGTATGGAGCAACTGATATGCTTAACACGGTTATTGAAAGTTATACAGCATTTAGTCATTGCTAAATCACAAAAATGTAATAATATTATGACTATACTTTTTTTTTCTAATATTAGTGGTCAATAAAAAAAAATTTCCTTCATTTTATATGACTAAAGAATATACACTTCTTAAAATATGTAGACATTTCTCAAAATATTAATTTTATTTGTGTGTCAGCCTTTAAAATCTCAGGTTTTCTTTTTTGATTTAATTTCAAACTTTTCAATGATAAATTAAAGCTGCACTGTGTATTTATGTTTTTTTTTTTTAATCATTAAAAATTGAGTTATTTAATAAGATAGAAATTATGTATGAATACTTTTTTTGAATTTTAACTTCTTTCAAGTAATGTATTCATTTATTTATTTTCCAACATTTAGGATGCACAAACTATACCCATTGCTGTGAAAACTTGTAAAGTTGAAAGTGAAGAATCTGTTGGGGAAAAATTCTTGGAAGAAGCATGTATGTATTACATTGTCTTGCAGCTTTGTTTTTGTTATGCGTAACATACAACGCTTACGTCCGTAAAATCTTGGATAGTGTTCCTTTTATAATTTGATAAAAGTTCAATAATAGCTATTATTTGTATTACCTTGACTTTAATGTTAGTTATATCAATACTTGGCTTTAATAATATTAAATAATCCAACATTATTTTTTGATCAGTATGTAAAAAATATAAGACAAACAGGTAACCTTGTTTTTTCGAAAATTAATTTGTTGAAGACATTTTTATTTTTTGAACAAAAAGCTAGTGCATGTGCCATCAATAGAATATTCTAGACTTGCAAGTATAGATTTTAAAAGAAAATTATATATATTTTTATTTAAAAAAATCAGGCAGAGTTTAATAGATGCTTTATAAGTTAAATGGTTTGAAATTGAAAGAGTAAGTAGCACTTTTGTCTGGAAAACTTAATGTGTATTTAAATTTATAATTATACATAGTGGCCAAAAGAAAAAATACTACCTTTTACTTCATTGGATATCAAACATAGCAGTTGAAAACTTTTTGCCTATTCTTTTGCTAGGAAAAGATTGTTAATAGGATTGTATATCTGGATAGCTTAAATATTTGTCATTGCCAAAAAAGATAGTGATTTCATTTTATAACATGATTGAGCACTATTTTTCTAGTGCCTAGTTGTATGTAGCTTTCTTTAATAACAATTCTTGTACTGGTAGATTGGCTGCAGAGCATCAATCTTCTCAATAATGTAGTTATTTTTTTTCATATTAGACATTCTGAAGGGGAAAAAATTGTATGAGTTTACTACCACCTTCATCAATTTCAATCTAGCTTGTTTCTTGAGAGACTCTCATTGAAAGCTTGAACGTTTAATTGTTCTAATTTCCTCTGAATGAAATTTATTTTACTTTTATTTTCATTTTCATTTTAAGAGATTTGCAAAGTTGACATTCATTTTTATACATTCTGTACTATGATATTAAAGTTTCATGTTATCTAATCAATATAGAGATTTGCATGCGTCTTTTGATCAATGGTCCATTGTTTAACCTTAAGAAAAGGATAAATAATTGTAAATTGTTTTAGTTTCTTTTTTATACATATTTTTAAAAACCTAATTTTTCTTGTGTGTGTTTGCTATGGTTTTGAAATGTATATACTGTTAGCTCAAAAAGTTACAAGCAAAATAAAAACTGAATCATTTAAAACTAAGTTTTTGATAACCAATGAAACAAAATCTTGAAGAATGTTGGAATTAGGCACATATCATTAAGTAAATCTCATATTATTGTTTTTTGAGAACATCACTGCTTTTTTTTTTTACACCTTTGTTTGACATTCTGTAAACAGTTAAGTTCCTTGTTTCAGTAAGGCTGTGACTCACGCCCAAAATTGAATCAAAAGAGGTTCTCTCTACTTTTTACAAAGCAAATTCGATTTTTTTTTCACAAGCGTAGTTCTATTTCAATTAAAATGCTTATTTATAATGCTCATGATTTTTCTTCAGTGCAAAAAAAGCACAAATCACAAAAACTAGTCATCTGTTCTGAATGCTAAAAATTTTATCTATAAAGTAATCTAATAACTGATTTAGTTGCTCATTTGATTACATTTATTTTATGTTATTTCTAAACCAAAATCTTTTACAAATCAAGCAAATAAGAAAATGTTTTTTCCCCTTGAGGAAAAAATTCTTTAATTTAGATTATCTGAGTTTATTGCATTATATCTGGCATGAATTAGGAAAAAACAAATTGGTTTTATTGGAAATTATAATTGTACCATTTTTGATGTATACCTAACCAATTAATTCAAAGAAATACTTTTTAAACTTTTCCAACTGTTGTACTAAAATTCTTCTGTTATCTCGATAATTCATTCTAATCACACTTGTTGAAAAAGTTTTCACTTTGGAAGTGACGAGTATCTAGTAATTGTACTTGTGATTCACAGTGTTAATGAATTTGCTGCAATTTTAGAAATTTCTTTTTGTATTTAGATATAATGCAGCAGTTTGATCATCCACACATTACGAGACTAATTGGTATCTGTTCCGAGTCTCCTATATGGATTGTTATGGAGTTGGCAAAGCATGGAGAAGTAGGTTCTATCGTTTTATTCTCAACGATGAAATTTTGCTTTTTACAAAGATATACAAAAACATGTTATGTTTTATAATAACATTTGCTGCTCTCAAAAAGCTTCGAAACTAGTTCTTTGACTCCTTGCATTCTCATTACAGATGAGGGCTTATTTGCAGAACAATCAATCCCGACTTGATCTGGGTACACTAATATTGTATGCTTATCAATTAAGCACTGCATTGTCATATCTGGAATGTCGCAAATTTGTACACAGGTAAATATAGAATTTTTCCTTAAAATTTGTTACTGCTAACAATTTTTTTAAGTGTTTGATGTAATTTAACTTCGTTCCTACAAATGCTCTTTTTTGGTCCACTTTCTGAATTGTAAATCTTTTTTTCCCTTCAAATATACATGAAATATGCAAAGGTAAATTGTTGAATATTTTTTTAAAAATTCGATTTTTGATTGAAATTCTTTTATGCTGCGTAATGTTGAACTAAAGACAAAGCCATTTAATAAAACCTACAAGCACAGTTAATTGAAAATTTTAAACAATTTTTGCTGGAGTTGTGTGATTGACGAAATGGAAAGATTCTTGAATTGTGTAATTCAGCTCAACTTCAAGCATTAGCATGATTTTTTTTCTCTTTTGATATGAGCTGTAGAATACATTTTTAAACATATTTTAACCATCACAGAAAAAAAAAGTGAATACAGAAAAAATCGGTAGGCATTCTGCTTTGAGTTGACGTCATAACTAATCCCGCAAAATCTGATTTGTGGAATTTTTATTGAGAGCTAGTTTGAGGGAGGAATTATGCTATCAATCCAAAGTGGAATGAGTCTGCGTGGGTGCCAGAATAAGAGTCAAATTCTGTTTTGAAGTCTTTTATTGAGCAATCATTAAAAAAATCTGTCATAAGTTTTGATTAAGAAGTTATTCAACCACATTCAAAAACTGCTTAAAGTAAAATAGAAAATAACAATAGTTTATTGCTTAAACTTACAGATTACTGTATACACCTATTTCAGCCTTGCAAGGAATGCTTTTTCAAAAACCTTTTTTTCGGGTGTCTTTTTATCCATAAGCTCACTTCTGTTGCATTGTAAAAGGTGTTTGTTCCTTGTAACACCAAAACTCGAATATGAAGTAAGCTGCATTGTATTTACTTTTACATTTCTGCACAGAAGTATTTATTTATTTCATGTGTCAAATTTTATTTTTCTCATTATGTTGATGAAATTGCCAAGTTTGGTATTTTTATTATGATTTGGTATATAATTTTAGGGACATTGCGGCAAGAAATGTTCTGGTGTATGCTAAAGACTGTGTGAAGTTAGCTGATTTCGGCTTATCGCGATGGGTTGAAGACCAATCTTATTATAAAGCATCCAAGGGAAAACTTCCTATAAAATGGATGGCTCCTGAATCTATAAATTTTAGACGATTCACAACTGCAAGTGATGTCTGGATGTTTGGTTAGTGTGATTTATGACAATATTTGTTAAGTAATTTAGATAGTATTGTTTATGTTATTCGATTTTGATATTTTTTATAATATTAATTATGCTGTAGGTTTTTACCTATACATATTGAGAATTAAATAACTGCATTGTATAGCTTGTGCCAGAAAATCAGCTATGGTATGGCATTGTTAGTACTAGCTAACTATAATTAAGGCAAACCTAACCTGGTAGCAGGGTGTAAAAAAATCAATGATTTTTTTAAAAAAATAAAAAAAATCGGATTTTTTTTATTTAAATCGGATTTTTTTGATTTAAAAAAAAAAATTAGAAATTTCAGTTATTAATTAATTTTTATTTATGAAAAACTTAACTTTAAGTTTTTAAACATGCAAAAACACCGTTGAAGTAAAGTTTCACCAGTAAGAATCCCAGAAAAAAATGTTAGGAGCCAATCTGAAAATAATCCTGTATACTAGCTAGGATAAAAATCAAATGGGGCAGGAAGCTCAACCCAATCCTCACTTCATTCAGCCCCCGCCCCTCTTTATTTTGCTTTTGTTTTGTAAAGCTGGAATATGTTCCATTTCAGCCACTAATAAAGACTGCCCCCCCCCCCCCAGTTGCTAATGCAAGGCATAGAAAATTCATCTTCTGTGGTTGTTTTTGTTTTTTCTTTTCACTGAAAGTATATCACACACATTCTATTATGTCCCTCCCCCTCAATTCACTCTTTGCAACACCTGCCCTGCACCTGCATGTATTTTCTTTATTTCACATATTAGACAACAAATAGCACTATTTGTGCATACATATTATTTGGAATGCAACCTTCCAGCTTCCAGCATCTGTGGAGGGGGAGATGAGTAGGATTACTTTTCCATTTATTAGATGAAAATCAAAGCTCTAAAAGAAAATGGTAAAAATAATGAAATTGGGATTGTCCAAGAGAATTTTTTAAGGCTTAAAATAAAAAGTGATTTAAATCAATGATTTAAAAAAAAAAATCAATGGATTTAAATCGCGATTTAAATCACTGATTTAAATCAATTGATTTAAATCATTGACACCCTGCCTGGTAGCATGGTGAATTCTAATCACAGCATTTAGACGCTGCCATGTTAGGTTTGTCCTAACTATGTGAATGTGTAAAGAAAGTCGTAGTCTTTGAATCATAGTCAGAGTAGTTAAAATATCCATGAATGTATTGGTGATATAATTTGATGGACACTTTATATAATTGTAAGTTGTAATTTAGAGTGAGTTGTAGGAAAACTGAAATATTTGTGAAATATTCAAGAGCTCCAAATCTTATAGTATTTATCCTTCTGAGGTTATGCGCATAATTTCAGGGCCATATATTACTTCTACAAGAATACTTTGCATATAAATAATTGTCAGGGAAAAGAACACTAAAAAGACTCCACCTCCATTCTTTTTTTCCCAGCTTGTTCAATGTTCTTTTCTCTGGCAATTTTCTACATCAAATGCATTCACTCTTCTAGCAATAATGATTGGTCCTGAAATAATGTGCAATATCTCTAAGGGCTGACCACTATCAGAACGACTGCTTTGGAATGTCACTTTTCCTACTTCTTACTATACAACCAGAAATTACAATAATTGTACCATGTTGTCTGTATGGTTTGTCTATTATGCTACACCACAGCTAATGTTTTGAACGTTATCAGCGAACCATAGTGAAGCAGTCATTGGGTATGTTCTTGAACATGCCAAAATATATGCATGCTGGTACTTGTTTAGTTGGTTTTAAAAGGCATTTGCATAAAGTTCTCTGCAAGTAATGAAAATATGCAAAATCATAATAAATAAAAATACAACCGGGAAAATTGAACTATGGGGGAAAATTGTATTTAATATATTTTAATTATATAAATTGTATTTGTATTTAATAATAATTTATTGTAAAAGTTGAAAAAAGGAAGCAAAAATAATACTTTGGTTTAAATTTGAAAATGGGAGAAATTTCATTTACAAATTGAAAAAATATTGGTGAATATGAATGTTATCTTCGCCTCCCCATCGTGTTTCTGTAATTTTATCATTTATATGAAATTTTTTTCTAAATCGAACTTGTTGAATTATGTATTTTTATTAAAATAACCAGTCTGGTACCGTGAGTTTTTTTTTCTTTTAAAGATAAATACAACTTCTACTTTTTAGTAACATGAAAGAACTGTACTTCAGAACTTAAATGAGAAACTCTTAATTTGTTAATTTATTTTATCGTTATTAAACTGGTATTGTTATAGTTTAATGTGTTTTTCTTTCAGGTGTTTGCATGTGGGAAATTTTAATGTTTGGGGTGAAGCCTTTCCAAGGTGTGAGAAACAATGACGTCATTGTTAAAATAGAGAATGGGGAAAGACTTCCTTTGCCACCTAATTGTCCACCTCGACTTTACAGCTTAATGTCACAATGTTGGTCATATGAGCCTTCAAAAAGACCAAGTTTCAAAGAAATGAAACACATTTTGAGGTAATTTAACACTTGCCATTTTTCGCACAGTACTTTGCTAATGTCTTTTCTTACATAAGAAAACTAGAGGAGAATTTTAATTATGATTCTAGGAGAATATTTTTTTATATTTGCTTTTCTCTAAATGAATACTAATGTGTGTGTGTGTGTTTTTTTTTTTAAATCAGTTTTGTCTAATTCGAATCCTCTTCAATAACGTTTCAACAAGTTCAGTTCATTCTTTAGTAAAATTTGAGTGCTTGAAATGTTTTGAAATGATCATCTAATATTATGAAGCATTTAGCAGTGCATTGTAACATGAAATCTAAACCATGGTTGTTGTTTTTTTTTTCTTTATTTAACAAAGAGTTAATATCATTGTGTATTTTCCAATTCTTTTGTAAATCTGCAATTAAGCATTTACATTTTAATAAGAAGAAATACTCTTTTTAATTCTTCTACAGAGAAATTTTAGAAGATGAGAGAACACAAGTTGAAGATACACTGAAGCGTGAAAATAGACGAATCCAAGCAATGTCATGGTGTAAGATTTCTAAGCAACAAATATGATTTTTTTTTTTTTTTTTTGAAATTTTTTCTTAGAAATATTAATGCAATACTTTTATTTCGTAGGTTCTTCAGGATCAGATGAACCACCACCAAAGGTATGTCTTGCATTTCAATTTATAAAGTTGTACTATTGAGGCACGCGTGCAGAAAGATTGTTGATTTGAAAGATGTGTTATTCAAAACCATAAATATTCCAACAAGAAACTTGTCTAGTAATGTTATAAAAATTGTAATTGTAATAGCTATTAGGGTAAATCGACCAGCGAATGACCTCTCTTCCTCCTCCCCTCTGTGAATGTACACCTCATAATTTTTATGAAAAAATAAGGTTTCAAAACATTTCTTGAATGAATTGGCAGTAGTCACTTCTTTCTGCTCGTTTCTAGGAAGAAAATGATTAGAAAATTTGCTGTTTGTTCACTGGGTCTGTGTACTTTATTTCAACCCCCAAAAGATCTAATGCATAGCCGTCAAAGTTCTCCCAAATTTTTAGACATAATTACTATATCATCTAAAGTATTTTTATTGTCATGCTCCAAATTCTACAATGTTTATCGATATTATGAATTATTGAAAAGGAAATTGTTATTAAGTTAAGTGCTCTTTCATTGGTTGGTTTACCCTACTTTGTAAATTCTGACATTCACTTATCTCCTTGACAAGAGTTGTAGATGCATTCATTTTTTCTTATCAACCAAGTCAAACAAAAATTGAAACATGGAGCCTTACTTGGAGGAAAAAATTATTTCTCACAGTCGCTTTTAGAACAATTTGATACAATATGACTGGTTTATATGTATTATTTTGCAATGAGCAACTGAACTTTTTTTTTATCTGGACTCGACTATTTTTCATTGACTGCCAGTACAGAAAAATTTAGTAATTCAATCCTGGTATATATACACAGTACAATCCTTTTAATCCACTCTGCTCGGGACCAAAGACGAAGCAAATTATAGAATTTTCTGGATGAAATAAAACTTTTGTTTGCATATTGTTTAAATGTTTTATTTATTACATTATACTTTTAAATTCTTTAGTTTTTGAAAGGATATTTATTTTTATTACAAGGTCATCTAAAATTATATTTTATTTACATCGTGAAATATTTTAGCTTTTTTTTTAAATTAAATTTGTCAAGCATAGAAGTTATGGAGGTTTGTTTCAAAAATTTGAGTTTCTTTTTCTGTACCCCAAATTTGTTCACTAAAAATTTTATAAACAAACCAACATCCAGTATTTAAAAAATATCCATTTTTTGTGATAGAGAAACGTACCAAAATTCTTCTGTTCTATTTATTTTTCTTTTGACTCCAACCATTTCAGTTCTTTGAATAATTTTTAAGTGAAAAAAGTGATTTTCAAATAGTTTTGCTATTGTAAACTTATGATTTTTACAGCTAAAATCGCAGGTGAACATAGCATTATGATTTCATCACGAAAAAATAGCTTTATACGTTTATTAAAATAAAGTTAAGTAATCAGTGGGTAATAAGAATTTAACAATTAAGTTTTTAAGTATTATCCAACAACAAATATAAGCGAAAGTCTACTTGAAGGATTAATTTAAAAGAGAAGTGCCTCTCTAACCTCTTTAGTCCTGACTTTTTTCAATGATGAATTTCAAGTTTTTAAACGTGTGTTAAGTCCGAATACTACCAAGAAAAAAAATTAGGATTGATGAAAAATAAATGCTACGATCTTAGATTTATTATGCATAGTTTTTTTCGTTATAATTTGCTTTGAAACCAAATATAAATAAAAGCTTGGAAGGTACACATATGTGTACCTTCAACTGGGACTGAAGAGGCTAATCCACAATCCTAAAATCTGCCAACATCTATTATCCTCAAATGCTTCCAATATTAAAATTGAAATATTCTTTTTACTTGGTAATTAACGTCATTCAAGTGATTTTAAAGCATTTTTTAAACACTTGTGTAAGTGTTTGGAATGTTCTTTGAAGCAATTTTTGTTTTAATTGTAGCCTGCAAGACATCAAGTTGATATAGTTGCACCACCTGTTGAGCCTACAACATACATAGTAGCTCCAAATCCTGAAGTACTTGCTAAGCTTATTCAAGAGAATGCCAACAGCCTACCTCCAGCTTGGGCATATGTGGCACCAGCATCGCCTGCTAATACATTTACCATTCAGAAATATGATACTGAAGAGGGAGGAGAAGAAGGAGCAAAGGTCAAGAAAAAAAAATCTGTATTTTATTTTAGTTACCTTTTTTATGTGTAAATAAAGATAAATGCGTTTTGTTTAAAATTAAAATGTTCATTGAACTGTTTTTCAGTGAAAATGTTGAGCTAATGATAGGCAAAAGGAAATAGTTACCAACCACTGTTTCATGTTTGATGAAACTGTTTGCTTTGTTTCCTGAATTCATTATTTTAATAATTTTTTCCTCGAAAAAAAAAAAAAAAACAAACCCCCCCCCCCCCCCCCCAAAGCGGCATGTAATATACATTGTATAATTTGTAGTGTTTTAAACCCTAATATCATCAGAATATAATGTAAAAAATACAATATGTTAAGTTTTGTGGTGTTTTTTTTTTTTTTTTTTTTCATTAAAAGTAAATTCATTTTCCTTTTATTCCCTCGGTGCTTTGCTCTGCTTCTGAGAATTTTGTGCTAGTTTTTTTCCTGTCCAGACACCGATCTTTAACTCCATCAAAGAAATAAATTTCTTTCACTTTTAAAAATTCAATTTAAAAATATAGTTAAAATATTCATTTGTATGGATGTTTTTTGAAAACTTGTTTAGATTTTTTTTTCCTTTACTCAATTTGATTTGTTTTTCTTTAGGATGTAACAAGTACAACAGACCAAGTTTTAGAAACCAAAATTGAAAATTTAGCTCAAAAGTGTCAAGAACTAAATTTGGAACAAGTGTGTATATCTTGATACTATTACAACTATTTTGGCAGCTCATAAAACTGGTATTTGCTAGCATACTTAAAAATATTGCAATTTTGATAAAATTAGGGATATATTCATCAAGATCTATTATGAAACAAGTGTAGCAATAATAGTTAAAACTAATTTACAAACATGTAACAGTTTGGAATAGGAGAAAAATCATCATTGAAAAGCGATGAAATTCTATAAAAATATTCTTTTACCTTTAGTGAACATTGAAGAAGTTCTTTGTAAAATTTTTCATTTTAAGTTAACATCTGAGCTCTTATAAATACTATTTGAAATATTTTTGATACAACATATCGGTCATTTTGGACCTTTTAATAAATCATTAAAATATACTATTTGCTGTGTATTGTACTTTCAAAATAATTTATGAGCGTCAGACAAATTCTCTCGATTATTATTTTAATCTTCATGTTGTATATGAGGTACTTTTTTTTTGAAAATTTAGAATTTTAAACTTTTTGTAAGTTCAATCAAAATTATTTTTAAAAAGATAAGAATTAGGAAATTATGAAAAGAAAAGTTTTAAGTACTGAAACGTAAACTGGATACATATTTTTTAGATAAAGGAAATAGGTCTTTACTAAGACTTGTGGGATTGTTGATACAAAGTCAATTGATTATTTTAAGTATACAGTCGAGGCTCGATATAACGACCGTCTCCGATATAACGACCGTCTCCGTCCTACATCAAATGGTCTTTATAAAGAGTGGTCGCTATAAGAGGTAGAACATAGAGTATATTGGGATACAGTTGGGGGTTTTCTCACTGGTCGTTATATGAGGATGGTCTTTATAACGAGCGTCGACTGTACGAATAAACCTAACATGACAAAATTTCATTTTAGTGAAATTTTTTGAATGCATTAATATATATTTTTTATTAGCACTAAAGAAATCACATTAACAATATGCAATTTGCAAATTAAAATGTGTTACTTCATTTCTAGATTTGTTCCAACTTGTATTAGAAAATATACATGCTTTATCCTAGAATAATTTCTACTATTTAAACTCAATAATCCAAAAACTGTTTTCTAATCAATTTAACCTGAACCTCCAAGTTATTGTTGGAGAACATTTTTGAATTTAAAACTGAAAGATGTTTAGAGGTAGAAAAAGTGTCTTATTTCCTCATTTTTATTGCTAGGCAAGAAAGAGATTGTCTTATAGCGATCATTCACATGGATCAGATTCCGAAAGTGCTAGCACAGTACCGGGATCTCCAACTACGGTTGGGGAGCAGTTGTGTGAAAATTTAGGCAAGTACAAACTATAATACTTTCTTTTCTTTAATGAAAATAAAAGTTACCTCATGATATATTTTAACATCATTGTTAAAACCACCACTCTTAGTACAAACACTAAAGCTTGAGACTAAAAGAATTTGATAGTGGCCAGTTAACCCAAAAAAGTTAATGGCCACTTTGAATCAAGTTCAAAAACTAATCCCTCTCCACTTTATTCTGCACCTAGTAACATAATATTATGCACTTTCATATATCTTGACTAAATTTTTATATATATATATATAAAAGAAAAAAGTGTAGAAGAAAAATTACAATCCTTGTTTAAAAAATAAAAGTATTCATTGTGAGATCCTAATAATAAAACGTAAACGCACTTCATTACATTTAGATTGAAATTATGTATTTAGGTGTTTCGTTAAGAAGATGGGTCGATTTTCGCTCCAAGTTAACATGACAATGTTGATGGCTATTTTCCTTTGATAATCGGAGCGCTGCATAGGCATTTTGTAATTTTTGTTCAGAAAAAAAAGGTAGATTGCCAGTTTGGCGATCAACATCACATTTTGCAGTGGCCAAAGAAATTTGTTTAGTCGCCAATGGTGAGTTGCGACTGCAGAGTCTAAACCTTTAATAAACACATTTCAACTATTATGTAGTGTTTTTTTCTTCCCTTCTTTCTTTCTTATAAAATGTTTTACTCTTTTGCTTAAATATGTTTATGAACTTCCTTCTTTCCATACTAAAGTGTAAAATTTTTTTGGTTATTGTTGCTGGAAACTAAAACAATCTAAGGGCAGAATTCAAATGAAACACCATAACAATCGTTTCGAGGCGATCGCAATTTGCCAAAATTACAATCGCTACTGGAAGTCGAATTACATTAGAATCGGATCTCGTAGCGACTGTAACGTTTCACTTGAATCCAAATTTGGAAATTTGCGATTGCATTGGTGAGTTGCGATCGTCCGTGTTTCACTTGAATTCCTGCCTTACATGCTTTGACTGACAACCAACGTGTTTCAAATTGGGGAGATTGAAGAGTAGATTAGTACTGGTATATGAGGGGGTCATTATCGAAAGGGTGGTGTAGTGCAATATGTAGGCATAAACAGTGGATGTGTAGCAAATTTTTCAAAAAGTGACCAAAACAGTTTTAGGTTAACATTTGGTAGCTTAAAAGGGTATCATTACTCCCCTTGCCCCCATTCAGTTTCAGGTGAATTAAATTTTCTCTAAAACTAAATAAAGATTTTGAAATCTCTGTTTTTAGTTTTAAGTAAAATTTAACTTTATATATTATTAATGATTAGACAGAATTAAGGAGAATATAAATGGTTGGTATTCCTACACTAATAGATTTGTTTAAATTTAAGTGAACGGTTTTAAAAGTCGTGGAACTGAATTTAATTTTTATTTTAAAGCTTTGACCCTCACAGGAGGGTTCCAAAGTCCCATGTTGTTGTCCACTTAAGTTAACTAAATTTACTATTTGTCAATCAATTATTTAATGTATTGATTTTGGAGAAATAATCATGATCACGTGCAGATTTGGTCCTGAACATATCTTTCAACAGAGGAGGATTCTGTAACCTTTATTTTGGATGTAGTAAAATGCTTCATCTTCATATATTTGTTTTTTTTTTTTTTTTTGGAGTGATGAAGTTAAAAAATGTAATTTGTAAACAGATCTGAGAAAGGAAAAAAAGAAAAAGAGAGTGAACTATTTACTTGTTTGTATCTGAAGATATGTAGTTTAGAATTTAAAAAGTTGTGCTTAAACAATGTTCATGAAATGAAATGATGGAATTTTAGAGGTTCAAGCTATCCTGCTAGGAAAGTAAATGGCATAATTGGCGTGTCGATCAATTTTGAAAATAGTCTTTGGTTTTGCTCTTTTTAATTTCATTGCATTCTAGTTTCTGAAAAATTGCGAAGATTAATATTTTTTTTAATTTAAGCTTCCAGAAAATATTTCCATTTGTTCTGGAAGTTATTTAAAGAATTTGGATTTTTCAAAGAAATGCCATTTTTTTTCACACTGTAGAGAAAAATAATGCACTTTTTCTCTTATGCACTAGAGAAAAACTTGATAATTAGAAATTGAAACTTTTCACTTTGAATTTTCTGAAAAGCCAAGCTAAATCTGTAATGTATGTTTGAAGAAAATTTCGTTTTTTTTAAAATAAGCCTCAGATTTAAATGAGTTTTGAATTTAATTTCTTGTTTAAAATGTAATATTAATTAATAAACTGTTAGAACATATTATGGAGAAGTATTCATGTTTTGTCTCTTGATGGAAACAATTTTTACATAAATATGGGCCTAAATTGAATTACTAAAATACCAGCAATATATTTACATTGTACAAATTTTTCATCAACCTAGATAATGGCATAACCTGCTGGTATGTGAATAAAATGTTAAAGATTCATGCTGGCTACTTCAATTGAAAATGGAGTATAGGATATGAAAGTTCAACTTAGTTGCAATTATGCATTATCATGGCAAATTGGAAAATTCTTTCTGTATTTATTTTTGTTTTTAAATTTTTTATTCTCACGTTATTTTAATTTATAATTTATGTATGCATTTATTTATTTTCATGTGAATTTTTATTGTTTTTAATAAATATTAAATTAAGCTACATTTGACTTTCGTAGTTACTTTATTTATAATTATTGTTGTATAGATTCAATACCAGGAGAAAGAAAGCTTTCCAATGGTTTTCCTGAACAAAATGTTTTCTCTGATGAAGCTGTAAGTAAAGTATTTTCTTAGCAATTTCATAAAAACTATTTTTTTTTTTTTTTGTTCATTTTCTGCTGTTTTTCTGTTATTAATTTCTTCCGCTATAAAACAATACATTTTACTGAAGACTTTCTCAGTACAGAAGCACTGAGATGAACTCTAAATAAATGCTTTTCATGCTTTTAGTTTTTTTTTTTTTTTTGTAGTCTTCTTCAAAACCGCAAACCCCTGGTGCTTCAATTCTGTCACCTTCGCAACCTTTGAACCCTAGTCATAGTAGTGATCCAATCTATGAATGTACTACAAGTGTCGTTCGCTCTGTGATGCAGTTACTACAAGGAGTGCAAAAAGGTCAACATGCTGAGTATTTAGAACTGGTCAAGGTAAGAATCTTCCAGAATTTTAAATACTTCCTTATGGCATTTAACTGTTGGGCAGTCTCCACCCCCAAAATGCAAACTGCATAAAATGATAGACTGCTGCAACAAATCAGTACACAATTTAAACACGTTGGGTCAAACATATGACATACTATCAGAAATTATACTAATACATTTTCTTCAAAAACGCCTAGACCCAAAACGTTAGTATAATCTCCGATAGTCTGTCAAGTCGTAGGCCTAACGTGCTTAAATTCCGTACCGATTTGTTTCAGCAGTCTGTAGAAATTTCTGCAACTATTTTAAAACTACATGAAACCTCTCTTGCTTACCGTTTGTAAAATGTTTAATACTTGTTAAATGCTTTTTTTGTTAATTTTAAATTCCATATTTCTTTTGAATTTTGTTCTTTTTTGTAAATAGTACAATTGTAAAAAAGGGTGGAAACATCATCATAGTTACCATGATGCCCATTTATGTGCATATACTATTAGTACATGCATACAAACGAGCATCTTTATTGTCATCGATTTAATATTGCATTTTTGATTTCTCAGCATTCAGTTTTGTTTTTTTAGTTTTTTAACCTCTCTTTTAAAGTTAGCATTTCTTAAATTTGTGATGAGGAATGAGTATTTTGATTCATCTTTCTAGAATGTTGGAATTGAGCTTCGAAGTCTACTTGCTGCTGTCGATCGTATAGTTCCCCAACTTCCTTCTTGGTCACATAAAGAGGTAATTTCTTGCCTTAGAAAGAAACTTAAAATATAGTTTGATTTCAAATTACTGTGAACATATTCTAGATTTTCTAATAAATTCAGAAAATGCTATAGAGCAGCGGTTCCCAACCTTTTTCTCTTTGCGAACCCCTTGTAACATCGGAAAAATTTCGCGAACCCCCTGGTCTTAAAATAAGTAACATGTAAGAATACAATAAAAAAAACCACTAAGTTTGCTTTTTCTTTTCATAGCAGTTGATTGCAATATGCAAAAATATTATTTTAAACACCGATTAATAGAGACATTAATAAATTGAAACTGCAGATACAAGAAAAATAATAAACAAGTTATTCAAAAAAAATAAATTAGTTCTTAAAACATACCTTGATTTTGAAGAAAAAACTTAATGGGATATTTGTGGCTGCTTGAGGGAACAAAGGAGTTGATAGTTGTGTTCGATGTCTGAAAGTCTCAGTCTCAGATCTATGAATGTAAATTGAATATTTCTTTATTTTTTGCAAAAATATTTAAAAGTCCGCCATTAAAATATAAATTTGGCGAACCCCCTTCAGGCACCTCGCGAACCCCTGGGGGTTCGCGAACCACCAGTTGAGAACCGCTGTTATAGAGCATAAAAATAATTTATCAGTTGATGTTTTTTAAATAGTTTTTTGCTGATCAGTGATAAGTATTTTGAAAGGGCAGTAGTCAAAGTTTAACTTTTGGTGCTGGAAATATGTATTTCCAGCTACAAAGTTTCAGTTGTTTAATGATTTTTTTAATGGATATTTCTTTTTGAACAAAAATTTATGCTATTAAATTAAAAATAAAAAAATTGTGCCCTAATGTCTTACCTTTTTTAGCCTTTTATCTTTACTAATATTATAAAGAGAGAGGGTAAATTTTGTAGGTATGTATGTTCCGGGTAATCTCCGGAACCACTCAACCGATTTGAAAAATTCTTGCTGAATATGAAAGGTACATTCTCAGATTGAAACATGGGCTTATGTTTGAAAAGATTTGATAAGCGATTCTTTTTTTATTCGAATTCAAGGCAATTTTCACATAAATCGCCGAATATTGGGGTTAAAAATTACTTGCACATATTAATGTTATATATCGTTGAAAGCAGAAAAATTTTCTCCTTCCTATGCAATTTGTTCTGATTCTCTAACTTAAATGCAGCGCAAGTTATTCAATTTTTAAACTTGCTTTTTGCAAGGTTTCGCCCGATTTCAAGCAATACTTGGTTTATTAAAACCATCAATAAAAATAAACTAATTATTCCACAGTTTTGATTTTTACGCCATTGCATAGAGCGATATTTTTAACCCCAGAATTGATTCGCGACTTACAGTCGAAGAACCAAGCTTTTATCTCCACTAGAAAAAAAGTTACAAGTGAGAACTTTGAGTTCGAAAACATCTTTTCTGATCAAATTATTAACGTTTTATTGCATTGCTATGGCGACATCTTTTAAATTCATTGTTGGTTCCCTTTTCTTCATTTCGTTTCTTAAAAGCATTTTATTTTACGGCGTTTCTAGGCCCTCCTATGATGATTATAACAAGGCAAATAATGCCTTTTAGTTCAGAACAGTTGCTAAGATTTTAGCCTTTAATATTTAATTGTGACATAATGTAGCAATTTGATATTTGACAACAAACGTGCCTTTTAACTTTCAAAAAAATAGCGAGGATTATCTTGCTCACTCTAAGCACTATTTTAACACTTAATGCATCTACTAAGAAATTTCCATGTAAAAGGAAGTAGTGTGGGGTCCATAACAGATTTTTCGTTCTGGATGCCGGCAAAATATCGACACTTTGATAATCTAATCGGGTAGACATGCGTCGCTTGACAAAAGTTTTATTCTCAAGGTAGACCGTGCAAAGCCGGGCAACGCATCTAGTTTATTTATAAAAGCATTCAAAAGTATAGATATTGGGTTACTGATTTCAGATTATAAATTATTTCTTTGAAAAGGTCGGGGGAGGGGACTCACATATGTAAATCAGTTATGGCAGAGAAATGATTTTATTTTAATGGTCACCATTTTAAAAAACTATACAAGTTGGCACTGTATCTATAATAGTGCAAAACATCTTTAAAAAAAACAAAAAAAAAAAAAAACATTATTTTTCCTTTTAGATTGAAATGGCGCATAGTGTACTGAGCAAAGATATGGTCAACCTTGTCCAAGCAATGAAGCAAGCTCAGAGATTTGCACAAACAACTCTCGACGGGGAATACAGGAAGCACATGCTGTCTGCTGCTCACGTTATCGCAGTGAATGCCAAGAATCTCCTCGACACAGTGGCAACGGTGCGGGCGAGAGTTCACTCTGGACTCGGCCCCGACGAATCGTTTCTCATGAGGACTGTACCACCTATGGACGAGAGCTCTTCATTCGTCGATAATGCGGTACATCAACCAGTTGAATCGTCGTATTACAATATTCAGACAGAAACAGCTATGAGAGAAAGAGACTGTGAAGCCACAGCGGAAACACAAGGCGGCGAATTCGTAACGTAGCTTTTAAATACTTCAGTATTTTTCAGAGTGTTGTGTTTATAAAATACTCAACCAGAACAAAATTTATAAAGTTCATACTTTGTCTTGCATATATCTATACATATGTACCTATGCATAGATTTATGTACATTCTTTGGTCTAATATTTAATGACTTTTATTAGATATTTGAAGATAGTTTTATTTTATAGGAATACTCCCCTTTTAATGGCGTAAAAACTTGATTTGCATTTGCACTTTTTTCTAATACTGTAGATGGTTTTTTTGCTGATTACATTTAAAGTGCTGATTTGCTTGACGCGTTCCAAGCAGTGTGTTGTTTTTTGTTAGAATTTCTTCATATTTTTATTTTTTTAGGAATTTCTTTCCCTGTTCATATAAAACTGCAATATTTCCATCGTTCATTCTGTGCAAGTGAATTTATATTTTTTTTTTATCTCATAGAAATCTTATATGTCTCACATTGTCACCATTACTTGTGTGATATTTTTAAGAATGTTTATTCAATGCCAAAGATGTTTCATATTCTTATAATAGTTCCTATTGTAAAAGATAAAATTCTTTTTTTCTTCTACTACATTGTCTTTCTCATATTACTCAAATATAATTTTTTAAAAATTTTATATCTTACATTAAAAACGTAAGACTATTCTTTTGCTGATTACTTACAATTTTGAATCATTACTAACCCGTTATGCTAGTTAAAAAGATTTTTTTTTTCAATTGATAATGATAATATATTTAATATTTCCAAGAAGTGACAAATTTGTCGCAAATGGGTTAAATATTTTTTCATGCATATTTGAAGCGAAATTTATAACTATTGGCTTTGGGATGCATAAATTATCTTGTCATTACATTAAAAAATTACCCTCAAAAAAAAAAAAAAAAACCATTGTCACTAGTTTAATGTGCAACAAAAATATCGTAGCATGTCCTTATCTCTTTTAAGGATCATTTATAAGGGAATATAATAATACATGTTGAATAAATTTCAAGATCTTTGGTTAAAAATTAATTTCTAAAACATTTTCAGAAACTTCCCTAATTACAAAATATTGAATTTCAAACTTATGTCCTATAAAAAAATAGTAAGTAATAAAAATATCAATAGCTTTTTTGCTTCTCAATTAAAAATTGTTCATAAAATTTGCCACAATGTTTATCATATTAATTTTCATTCATTTTTATAAAATTAAAATTATTTTATTTAAAATATATTTTGGTAATCACATTTTCTATGAATTATTTAATGCCTTATAAATACCCAGGTAGCACAAAAAACATTTAAACATTTTTAATTTGTTGTCACAACATTAATAACCATTTTACAACCTGTAAAAAATGAAGTGTGCTACTTGGGTATTTAACTAGATAGTGAAAAAATAAATACACAGAATTTTCCAATGTAGAAACCATGATGATTTTTAGCATTTTTAAAAGCATTTCAAGCAAAATAGTATTTTCTTCATGTATTGATAGCATGTTTGTAATGAAATTAATTTTATGCTTTTTAGTGGCAATGCTTATTATGTGTATTCATTTATTGTAAAATATTTTAGTTTTGATGTTATTGGTGTTTTTATTTTATTTTGATTTAGATATAATTATTTTCAAACAACTATTTTTTTAAATAATTATTTTTAATGTTGAATACACGCTATTATATTGTTATCACGTAGTTGACTACAATCATTTATGTAAAAAATTATTTTTTACAAATTATAGATTTTATTTATTATAGATTCTACGATTACTGACTTATTATCTTATGATAATTTTAGGTTTTAGCTGCTATGAGTTTTGCAACACGGGTACAAATTTTAAATGGATTTTATTGTTGTGCATTTGAAACTTTTAATTTGAACTTGTTTAATACAGCTGGCCCTGATCTGCAAGCTATTATTGTAAATTTATATCAAACTGTTTTTAGTTTCGAAAAATTTATATGTTTACAAATTTTACTTTATTTCATTTACATTTTTTTCCGGTGATGCCCTTACTCTCCCTTACTTAGAGACAGTATGAACATAATTTTGGATGTCGAAAAATTTAAACAAAATAACTAAAATCTCAAAAATTTAAATTACTATTTTAAACTGTCGTAAGTAAGACAGTGCCCGAATCAAATGTGTTGCAGTTTATGACGAGATATCTCATCCATTTAACATGTATTCCTGGGACTGCCCAACCGCAGGGAGGTTAAAAGAAATGTTTAAGCTCTTTAAGGGCAATATTGGCAAAATTTGCCAGCTTAATTATTAAACTTTAAGGGCTTTTTTTTCTTATTTTGTCTCATCTGACGAGTTTGCACTTTTTATGAGGAATCAAAGGGGAAAATGGAACTTCCGTAAAAGAAGACACAAGCTGTTCTCTAGCATGCAGTGCAAAACGCAGATCGGGAATAACTGCAAAGAATGTTTCAAACATAAGAAGTACGCTTCAAGGTAAAATCATTTCTAAACATTCTTTCAGGAGTGCCTCGATAGGAGGTCACTGTGACCTCCCAATAATTTCCACATTCGATTTTGCTGACAATTCCGCAATTTGAAGACAATATTGCAAGATTGAGATTATTCGTACTTTTTAGTTTTTAGAATTGGTTTTTTTTTTTTTTTTTTGAAGATGCCTAGTGTTTTTTCTCAAATAAATGTTATGTACGTACGACATGTGTGCATGCTTGTGCTTTATCATTCAGTAAAATTGGATACTTCATTCTGCAAATTGATTGTTTTCCCCCTCCCAAAAATTTTGGTTCAGTGTGCCCCTGATTTGTGTTCTTCATTGCATGCCAGAAAATAGCTGTTGTCTTCTCTTATGGAGATGCTATTTTTGCCTTTGTCTCCTTATAAAAAGCACAGGCGCATCAGATGGAGTTTTCAAAAAAATTGCCCATAAACTTTTAAAAATTCAGCTGCTGAATTTCGCTAATATCACCCTTGTAGCGCTTAAAACTTTTTTTTAATCATAAGTTCAAATTGCGTACATCTGATTCAAACGGTGTTATACCACAGTTTAAAAAAAAATCCAATGCATGAAAGTTTTTGATCTTGAACTGTTTCAGACAGATTCGTCTTTACGTAGATAAACTTAATTATTAAATTAATATTCTCAAAAAATTTAAACTTTTGAATTTTATATCTATATGAATTTACTTATTTTGCATCTGTAAAATCCCAGTGATTAAAAGTAAAAAATTATCCTATGTACAAATTGCTTTGAATATATTTAGCATCATTAATTTAAAAAAACTTGTATCGAATGAGAGCTTTTCAAAGATTTTTGAATGACTTTTGTTTAAAATTTTAAATATCACCTAGTCAGTATAAAAATGTTTGATATCGTTAATGCTTTTTTTTAAGGATGTTGAGTTTCCCATGTGTTATTTATTTTATGCATCACTAATGCTTTTCCCCCCTTATCTGAGTAGCTTACCTAAATGTGTAATAGTAACTTTTACTTAAAATTATATGTGCACGAATGCTTGATTCCATTCATCAAAAACTTTTACATTTTTTCTAAAATTATGAATGTGCAAAGTTTGTAAATATGAATGATACTAAATGAATTATTTTCCCCCTGTCAGTTTATTTCAGTTTAAAATCTGTTTGTGCACTTTAAAATAAATTGCAAAAATGTATAAGAAATAACTATTTTAATGTTATGCAATATTATTTTAAAGTTATTCTTGGTAATTTTTTAGTACACAATGATTTGCTTCGTTATTTAAGTTATGTATAATTGCAATTTTTTTTTTTTTTTTTTTGTTAACTTAGATCTGATTTTACCTTTATTTTTTTCTAGGAATTTTATCAAATTAATGTTTAGCTGTTGCAATGGTAATCAAAATGTCGATTTTACTGCTAAATATTATTAATCTTTTTTCAAGATCTACTCCATAAATCAGTATTTTATAATACATCATTTTATTAATGTTGAACATTTAAACTATCTCAGTTCAACTTTTGATTCTTTAAAACCAGGTAAATGTAGAATATAAATTGATGTTTTTTTTTAATATGAAAGACTAAAACTATGCATTTAAAATTTTAGATGTGCGTTTAAGTTAGACATTTCTAAAGTTTAAGGCCTAAGAAAAGTTTAGATTATTAAACATTTAAGAAACTGAAAGCTGAATAATATAACTATAAAATACAAGCTTTTATTTTTCTAAGCATTTAATAATCTAAAATTTTCTATGCTAAATGCGAAAATCATTTTTATTAAATGATATTAAAACAATATTATATTAAGTATGGTTACTTATACTTTAAGTGGAATTTCACAGTATAACGACCCCTATAAAAAGTAAGTGTAACATAATTGTATAGAAATGTATGCATTTAAAGCTAATTCTCCATGTTTAGTTTTCCAATGAAATATTATTTTCATATAATCTGCATTTTTATCTCAAATGCAACTGCATTGTAGACCAAATATTTATTCCTTATTAATGCATCATACACATTTGTATGTAAATACATGTCATCTTTTTTTTTTTTTCTGGTTCAACAAAGCTTGTGTTTCTGTATAGCTTTTTTGACATTTTTGTAGCATTATTTTTGTACAAATTTATTACACAGCTTCATAACATGTAAGCTGCTGCAAAATATTCTAGTCTTCTTCCTTTTCTTTTGCTTTTATTTAAGAATTAGAATATGAATGTTGTTCTTTTTTAAAAAGTTATTTATTTACATACATTAAATATGTATTAACTTGTAACACTGTCTCTTTCATATGGTGTTAAATTTTATTCTATTTAAATATTCTAAGAAATTTCAATCACTTTTGATAGAAATTTCAAAAGTACTCCTTCGAAAAACTCTTCTTTTTATTCATATATCTGTATCTCAGAACCAGAAGGACGTAAGTCCAAAAATGTCGATTTTCACTTTTTTGTTGCATTGTATGTAGAATCTTATTCTGCATCGACCCATAAGAACGTTATTTTGGAAAAGAAATTCCTTCACAATTATTTAGCAGCATCAAAAGAGCGCGAATCCCATCCTTTGCATGCAGCTGGCAATTGTTTTTGCCTTCTACTGAAAAGTGACGAAAATGGACTTACGTTAGTCTGGTTCTGAGGTACAGATATTTGCATTACAGTGTAGCAGTATCTCCAATGTGAAATGTCACAAAATTCCTTCATGCAGCAGTTCATTGACGGAAGTTCACAATATATATGAATATGCACAGATGTGTATAAGAGCATCATTATTTTTTTCCCCATAATTTAACTATTCAAAAAGACCATTTTGCTATAACAAGCATTTGTGATGCACCTTTTCACGTAACAAATACTGGTTACATTCAAACAAAATTCAGGTTTTATTGATTTTTCTAAAAAAAATTCCTGAAGTTAGGGTTTATTACATGAAAAACGCAAGCTATTTAAATTATTAAGTAATGAATCTTCAAAAAAATCACCTATGTATTTATTATTGCAGCGTGTAAATAATTGAAAATTCGTATTCACATTTCATTCATTATCTCCTACTGACGGAAGCTGCTTCAAAAATGTATTTAACTATGTGGAAATAAACTGACCGCGAGGAAATACTAATGCTCATTCAAGGTTCCAGTTGACAAACATATGATTTTCCTCTGGCTATTCACGTGGTCGAAGAACCATTTGTGGGCCGTGGGGTTTGCCAGTTTATGGGGCGGAAGTCTGCTAACTTTAACCTTGAAGACTCAATTCCTCGCCAAGGGTTTTGGCGGTTTAATTTTCCTTTCGTAATCAAATACTTCCAAATCAAACGTATTTAACTCAGAAAAACTACAAATATGTGTCTTGAACACACAAATTTTCTTGCAGTGTTTTTCAATTTATTCCCGTTTAAACTTCTAAATCAACGAGAACTACTTCTCAAAACGGAGCAACACGCTCTGTACCTTTCCCTGTAGTGCCAAGTTAGGGTGGAATAGAGTATAATCTGGAGGAAATGAAAAATTAGGTCACTGCAGCAATTGCTTTTGTAGCGTACATGCTAAAGCTTGACCACAGAGGGATAACGCGTGACATTGAATTGGAAATGGACCGCTCCATTTGTTCTTGGTAGCATCAAAGAGATCAGGTAGGCAGTTTAAAGCTGTAATGAACAAAGTAAATAAAAAAAATAATTTTCTTTCTGATCCTACCCATTTTAAAATGAAGTGGTCCGTTTCTGCCTCAAAGTCATGCACCATCTCTCCGAGGTCAGCCTTACAACATGTATGACTAGAGTTTTGAGTGCAGACGAAATATCGCTTCTGGAAGAGCACCCATAGATCTTTAGAATGCTAAAAAAATCATTTCTGTACCATTTTTACTTTTTGAATCATCTTGTACTTTCAATAACTTCTGTAACAAAGAACTTGATCTTTTTTTTTTTCAAAAAACCTACTTTTAATGAACAAACATAACATAGGCAAACAAAAATGTTAATGAGTGATATACATTTTTTTTTTTTTTTTTGAATTATTATAAATTAACATTTGGGACATTTTACAATATCTACTTAAATTATGTAGTTAGATTGTTAAAAAGTTTAAGAATGAGATTAAAAAAATATAAAACATTTGCAGATCTTGCACAATATTCATGATTCACAATATGCAAGAAATACATTCACCAACTTTTCTTTCAAGAAAAATAATTCCTTGAGTTTTCTCAGTCTTACTTCACATGGAAAAAAATATAATTATACACTAAGTTCACTTGGCACTTTTTATACGTTTGAAATTGCAAGTCTAAGTTTTGTAATTAAATTACATTAGAAATATCTCAAGTGTTTTATTTATAGAAAACT
This sequence comes from Uloborus plumipes, assembly GCA_038373865.1. Classification (NCBI taxonomy): domain Eukaryota; kingdom Metazoa; phylum Arthropoda; class Arachnida; order Araneae; family Uloboridae; genus Uloborus; species Uloborus plumipes. The sequence continues at coordinate 39,729 of JAXGGA010009536.1, forward strand.
TTAAGCATTCAAACTGCTTGATATGATGTGTTTGACTTGAAGAACTTATGATATTATTAACCTTTTAACTGTCATATTCGAGATTATACCTGGCAAAGCACTGATGTTCCAAAATGCAATGACCGGGTATTACTCAGATTAATTTTTTGTTGAGTGCATTGACTGTTACACTCAAGAGAAGTTTTATTTCGGCTTCATCTCTTTGTCAAACCCGAATCTATCTTGAGAAAAGTTTATCTGCGCTCAATTTAATATTATTGAGTAACTCGACAGTTAAAAGGTTAATGTGTTCCTAAATCGGTTACAAAATGATTGAGATTTTGTTCGAAACATTTCTTCAGCACTGCCTGGAATGTTATTAAATTTTAATAACTCTAAGATTACTTCTAAATTAGCAATATTGCAGGAAGAATTTAAATCACAATTTTCATACCAGAAACATTTGGTATCACATCTGAAATAGGAAACTTGCCTTAAGTAGCACTGGTAGACTTGCAACTGATTCATCATCGGCACGACAGTTTAGTAAAAGGCAGTTACAAGTTGCGATCCTCTCGGACCCGCATCACTATGTTAGTTCATCGGTGTTATATCACATGGCTATATACATCAGTACTTAAAAAATAAAAACATCGAGTCTCTGCCAGTCTTCTTCACCTCCAGCGTTCTCTCTCCTTTTTGATAGGCTCTGATTTGTTAGAGGAGTTAGTAAAAGAAGGCGTCCTTCTCACTGTGGGGATTCTGGTACCGGATCCACGACCCGATGTCTGGGAAGATGCGCTGGGGGTTCTCTGGCGAGCGCCGTTGGTGGCCATTTTTCTCGCCCGGTAACTGTCGATGTTGTCGCCAGACAAATCGCTCGCGGCTCTGCTCGGTGGACGACTCGATGGCCTGCTAGGCGGCCTACTGGAAGGCCTGCTGCCGGCACGATTAACAGAGCCTATGAACAGTAATTGATCGTATTACTAAATTAGTTACCATTAAGTAAATGCTGTGAAATTCAGATTCAGGGGTCAATCCAGAATATTTTGTCCGGGCACTGTTTTTGGAATTTTGTGAAGAATAATGTTATTGAAAACTAAGGACCCGTTTTGATAAAATGTATATATTTCATTCTGTCAAAAACTGTATTTAAAATTATACCTCAACAGTATTAGAATATATAAAAGTTAACAAGAACAAAAAACTGCTTGTTCACTAAATTACATTCATTACCACAGTTTATTATACTTTTAGATGTAAAGATAGTTAACTTTTGTTAATAATCTCAAAAAAAAAAAAAAGAATTTTTTACTATTAATAACTGAAAATTAAACAATAGAAATGTATCACAGTAAAGTATATCTTAGTTAACAAAATTAAAGCTTTAACTCGTCATCTTTGAGTCTCAGAATTTTTGTGAAGGGACCGTTTTTGATTTTTATGAAGAGTCCGTTAATGTACCTAGTTTCTAGATAAACCACTGAAATTACTCGTATTTTACTTACCTGGCGTTAAACGATTCGGTGTTATTCGTGACCTGGCTGATTTTGATCCAAAACTGCTATCGGCATCACTGTAAGTTGCACTAAACTCACTGCCAGAGTCATGGCTTCTTTGTTGCCTCATCGGTACACTACGTTCACTCTTTTCTCTTACCTATATACGTATAATTCAAGAATTTGATATACTATGCTGTATCACAATCAGAACAAAATTATATCTATATACATATACAAGGTCTGTTAGAAAAGTATCCCACCTTAGACGAGGGGAAAAACCGGACAAAACCGAAATGAACCCCTCTAACTACCCCTCAAAGTAATCCCTTTCGGATTCCCAACACTTTGTAAAAAATGTCAGAGAATCAGATGTATGCATTTATTTTTATTAATACATGAATGGTGGCACATTTTGGTGTAAAAATAAAATAGAGAAAGGAAAATTTAACCCTCACACCCATATAAAAATCACAAGTTTATATAAATTGTAGATTTTTAATAAGCATGGATTTTTTTTTATGTTAAAAAATCAAAGCATTATCAAAGACAAGTAGTATTCTGAAATCAGTAAAAAGATATATGTAATCCCATTAGGGGGTGGGAACATAATTTGGAAACAAGAAGATTTTCAAAAAACAAATAACTGGACATTAAAAAATAATTTAAATTTACAATTAAGGATTTAAGAGAGATCTTTCACAACAGGTCATTGAAATTGAGTACTCTGAAAAACCCCAATGGAATTTATAACCCTGTACTCAGTTACCAGAACAGATTGAAACAATGTTACATCTAACCAACCAAACGTTGTATTTGTCATTAAATACCATACCAGTAAATACATTAACAATTAATTGTACCAAAAACCAACCAGTTTCACATACACAGGAAAGATTTACTAGCCAAAGAGGAGGAATTAACACCCGGGACACCTTTAGGAATCAAATCCACGACCTCCGGCATGAGAAGCGAAAAACCACGGAGGCCTCAAATGAAAATTAATTGTACTTAATGTACATAAGTGGGAGAAGAAGTTAGCTTATGATAACGCCAAAGTAGGCCAATTTATTTGCTAAATTACACCACTCTTCTGTACTATATGTAAGACAAAAGCAACAAACTTGAAAATTTATTTTTTTTTTACTTTCTAGCTTGAAAAACATTTTCTTAATTCTTGATTGCACCTTTTGTAGTAACAGCTTTTCCGACAATCAAGCAATCGGTCCTTAATTGGGTACAGTTTTTTTTTCACAGATAGTCGCCAATCATCCTCTTCTGGATGATTGAAGTACTTTGATTACATTATTTAAAAAAAAAAAAACAATATCTTCGTTGGTAGTGTTTGATATAAAGAGATAATATACACCATATTCACCAAATTTCAAGTAAGACTTACTTCTTTTATAAGACCGATATCATTTTGATTCAAATCCAGAAAATAAACGAATTCAAGCTTATAAGGCCCATGATTCATTTTTGACACAAAACTCATAGTTTTTTTAGAGTGATAAATTCAAGATTTTCTTATTTTAGCCGAAAGCCAAAATATGGAGTCTTAATATATGCTAGGGTGCCACCTTCCCCAAGAAATAGGTTTATTTTTTAAAAAAAAGCTTTTAAATATAGTTCAAGTTTCACTAATGCAATATGTGGCATGATCCTTCTCCTTCGGACACCATTGTTATATGATAACAGCACTTATGTAATTACTTGATTTTATTTATAGCAACTTCTGCATTAGAAACACTTCAGAGGGTTTTTTTTCCAGTGAAATGTATGGAATGCCTTTTATTTTTAATAATTTATTTTGTTAATGAAAGCAATTTTAAAAGAATCAAGACAGAATAGAAAAAGCTTTGTTACCCATTGGAAGACAGGAATACGTGACCCCTCGTCGGAGGGCACCGGATTATAAAAAGAAGGCTCGGGAGTTTTAACAGGAAGACATCGCAGAAGAAGACAAGGAGCTGAAACAAGTAAGTGGCTTCCCGTCACCAGAGAGTTTCCAAGGAGATAAATTTAAGCTTCGGAAAACGAGACATGCATTTCGAAGAGGCATGCATGAATGGCATGAAGGAGAGGAAAATTCATGCACTATGCTTGGTTGCAGGTTGGAAAGCAGGAAAGAGAAAACACGGAAAAGAGGAATAATCAAGTGCATTTTTCATTTAATGTAATGCCAATCAGTGCTGTGCTGTCATTGCTCAGATTTGCATTCTATTGAGGACAGTAATCACGAAACTGAGGCGATATATTTGCAGATCTGTATGTTTTGTGCAATGTACAAAACGTGTGCATGCTATTTACAATGGTTTTTCTTGCATGATGCTACAATGCAGACAATAAAATTTAGCAATTAAAAAATAGTAAATGTTTTGAAAGTAACAAACTTTCATAATTCCTTTGTTTTTCAATGTACGCTATAAACATGCACATGTTATGAAAATAATTTTTAAAGGAAACATACAACATAATTCCTTTCAGTAAGAACAAAAAATTTTACTTCAGTACTTTTAGACTTCTAGTTTAAAAATTGTCTTATTAATAACTATCATAGTTAAAAATTAATGTCTTTTAGTAACTATCATAAGGTATATCAAACTGTCATCAGACATGAAAAATTTTTAATGTACTTTACGAAGATCTTTTTTAGGAGTGTCTCGACTACAATCAGCTTATATTCAAAAACATTAGTCAGTAGTACGAGTAGAAAGTTAGAGAATACATGCAAGTAGTAGGTTGCATTATTTTCTCACTTACAAATGAGCCTTGAAATCATTTATATTAAATAATGCTGAATCAAACACAACTTGTTTTAAAATATTTAACAGCTATATACTTTTCTGATTTCAATGCTCAGATTATTTCATAATATGATGACAATGCTTGGATACTCAATTGAAAGATTTCGAGAATGTTTATTTGTAGAATATGGTCTTGCAAGTGCTTTCTTATGTGATTTTAAGTACTAAGTGGTTGCAAATGTGCGAAGACAAGTACATTGGTATGAAAAATTCAATGATATAAGGAAAATTATACTTTTTTAAAAAGTAGGAAGAAAAGGATTGTTAACTGTGTGCCAGTAGCATAAACAGCGCAATGCTACAAAGTACATCGCAGATTTTTGAGAAAGTCTAAGACCTAAGGAAAAAAAATCTTCAATTTCGGCAAACAAACCATTGTACTGTATTTTCTTGGATGTAATACAAAAGTAGCAGGTCGTTTTTTAAGTTTTTCATCTTATTTTTCAGTATTTCTGAGTTCCTATTTAGATTTTACAATTAATGTAATATTTGCAAGCACATGTTTTTGGGTCACAAGAGGTTCCTGTAAGAATGTTTAGAGGATATTAGTAATCAACAATGACAGTTGGAAAATAAAAGGCTAGTGTGACTTTCCATTTTTTACCCATATCAAAATTAATCTAGAATAACTAACCAGTATCGATGATTTTTGCTTGTAGCCTGTTTTGTTTTACCTGTACAGAAAGCCTGATGAACAAAATTTATATAAACTCATAAGTTTTACATTGGCCTTCTTGAGACAAAAATCTTTAATTGCCTCTTTTACAATTCATGACTGTTAATTATCCTCTTCTGAGGATGTGGTTAAATGCAAGAAATCTTAATCTCTACTTTAAGCAACTCACGATTCATGACAAAATAATTGGTCCATTTGACACATTACAGATCACACAACAGCAAGGTGGTTAACCAAAACCTTTTATATCACAAAATAGTCTTCAAAATTTTAAAATTTTTAGACTAACCAACTTCTAGTTACTCATTGGCCACAGATGAAAATTTGAATTGGCCAATTATCTGCAAAAGATGGAGGGGGGGTACAAGATGATTAGCACTCAAAATGCACATACTGTGCAAATTAACACTAGACTGCCTCACAGTTCCATCTGCACAAAAAAGCTTTAGCTTTTCCTTTTTTAAGTTAAGTACGTTTCACGTTGTTTTTCATCCTTCAATTTTACATGCCAATGTACGTCCATAAGTAGAAAAGATGCTTTACTCACAAATTTTTATAATATCATAGCTTTCCCAACTGTGAAAACAACACAGAGCTGCGAATGACAGGAAGCAAAATGCATGAAAAATGGCAGTGCGCATGAGAGATATACACTTACATTTCAGCACAAATTTTACTTTTTAACACATCAGTGCATTATTGTAACACACATCCTATTTTTAAAAAATCTTTTGATCTTATATGATATTTGAAAAACATGCAGCAATGTATTTTATTCCATGCCATGCTAAATGTTTTTAACTGAAATAAATGTTTACAAAAACGTCAATAGATGTTTAGTTCCCAAATTATGAGGAGGGGGGGGGGGGAATTAAAACTGCAGTTTATCCACAAGCCCATTTGCAAAATCATATAATTTAGACAAATATAAATCAATTAAATCATTTTAGGCATAAATTTTGTATATTTTTCTATAAAATAAAATCTATATTCATCATATTATTTATAAAAAAAAATCGCTTGTGTAGGAAAAAAATGACCAGTAAAATTTTATTTACCTCTGTGCTCAAAATGATATTTTATACAATACCATTTAAAAAAATAATAAAATTTATATCAATTTCATTTGAAATATCAAAATGACTAGGAAGAGGAAATAAAACACTAAAATTTTCAGTTTTTGCTCAAAATGTTTAACAATGAATTGATACATAGCCATTTTGAGGAAAGTAGACTTAAAATGGTTGGAAAACTTTGATAATTATAACAAACCTTTGTGATAGGACCAGTGGCAGGCAACGACATTCCAGATCGGTTAAAGGATGAGCCTCCACTTTGAGAAGATTGCGAAGAATTGGGACTGGCTTTGGGTTTGAAAGGTTGAAGGGACTGACTAACCCCTTCGGCTAAAATGAACTGCTCTCTCAGTTCGAGATTGGTTCTGCCCTTAGCTGCATAACAAAACAAAACAAAATGCAAGCAACTAAAACATGCAATTCATGCAAAATGAACAAAAACAAGCAAACAAAATATATACATAAAATAGAAAGTTGTATTATGAAACTGTTCATGCAGACATTATTCTAAATACTAAATCTAAAAATCAGAAAAACTAGATCAAATTGTCTGAGATGCAACTCAAAGAAAAAATTATGACTGCAAAACTGTTAAATCATTTTAATTTCAAGTTTTTGCTCACTTTATTCATTCACTTCTTATACACCAATGTTAAAAATGTATTAAAAACCACTACAACTAAGTTGAAGAAACAAAATGAGTGCACGTTAAGCAAAATAAATAAATAAATCTACAATTTAGTAAGATAAACAAAAGTATTACATATAATTTTGTTTTGTTTTGGTGCTCTAAGTATCATAGTTGGTTAACAATATGACATTTAATCTCTTATTTCAAGAAAAAAATTCAAATAAACAGAACAAATAAAACACTTAATACTGTGCAGAAATGTAAAACTATACAAAGCTTATTCATTTGTTACTGTTCTGCATTGCACAAAATATTAGTCAACAAACTTGCTTTATTTTTAAAAAATGGTGATTTCTAAAAGCTATTAAAATATTTTTTTCATAATTGCTACAGTTCATGATAGGATATTGATAAGACACAAAACAAATAAAATTAATTCATAACCAAGCATAATTAACTAAATAATTAAGTGGAGAACATTTAACTGTATTATTTGGAAAATTTTAAAATCAAATTGGAATTTAATTAGATTATTCTATGATATAAATTGTTGAGCTTAGTGGAAGAACATGTTTTCAGTCAAGAGTATAGCCAGGACTCACGTTAGGGGGGTGGAAGCAGTGGCACCCCAATAGGAGGTCACAGTGACCTCCCAAAAAGTTCTTATCCGATACAAATTGGCTGATGAAATTTGAAAACAGTGAGACAGTATTGCAAGGCTGAACTTCAAAATTTTATTTATTTATTTTTTTTTCTTTAATTAATTTATTTATTTTCGTGATGCCTCATGTCTCTTTTGGTAGACATAGATTCGTATGCATTCTTGTATTTTATTTATTTATGTTTTAATCATTCAGTAAAGTTCTGAGTTTCAATCGGTAAATTAAAAATTTTCTCCTCAAAAACAGGCAAGCTTACTATCATTTTCTGAAAAGTAATCAATACTAGATTACTAGAAAATTTTTATTCTTCGCATACTCAGATTAAAAAAGTTGTTTTCAAGCTAAAAGACAAATTTGGGTTTGGAAAATGGATCCGTGCTAGGTAAAGAATGAAGCGCATTTTCTGATAAGTGGCGCCAAGGACTTAAAATTTACTGGTGGGAAAGGAGGCGAAGGGGGGTACTCTCAATGACCGAATGAAATTCCAAATTTCACCGAGTAATAAAATACAAACTCATTTGTCTGCACCAGCATGTTACAATGAAAAGCATGAAAAGGGACAAAATCGTTTGTCAAAAAAATAAATAAATGGGAGGTCACAGTGACCTTCCATTGGCTAGGGGGGTGCAGCTGCACCCCCTAGCTACGCCCTTGTTTTCAGTAGCAGATAAATGAAATCAAACCAGCCTTTTCGTTTTTGTTCAGCTTTGTAGAGGAAAAGTAAAAAAGTTGCTACACTACATTTTAAATTTTTATGCAGTCTACTTCGTTATGGTCACTTTTCTTTTCCTAATTAGCTTTTAGAATTTTGGAGCATCTTTTCCTATCACTGAAAATAGCTTAAATAGAAGTGTCCGCGATAAAAAGAAACATGCTTATTTGGCCAAAAAGTTTCCATTTCTTCAAAATGTCACTTCACATGTTCATCCATTAAACTTGCAAATCATTTTTGTTTTCATTATTATAAAGACAGTTTTTGTTATTCCATAAATCACAAAATAAATAATTTGCTTCAAAATATTACCTCTACAAGGATCATTCTTCACAAGGAATTCATCTAAAGCGACCCATCCTCCTCCTACACGAACCATGACTGTGCTTCGTAAAATTCTAACAAGACGTAATTTTTGGGACTCTCCAAACTGTAGGAAAGGTCATTTTATATTATTAACTTACATTGTCAAACACAAAGAAATATATGAAAAAGGTTTTAAAAAACTTTCCCGATATATTTTTTATGTACGCACACATCTTTTTCAAACATTGAGTGGGAAAAAATAAACAATGCTAAAGCTAAAAATTTAATGTTTTGTTCTAGAAGTTATTTGAATCAATTAAAATGTCATTTTCCTCTTCTATTTAAAAAGGACTGAAACAAAAATCTTTTGTAGCAAATAGATGAAAAAATCTCATGACAAAGAACGCAATGAGAACTTAATTCAGTATCCCCAATCCTTCTACACAGAGTCCAAGATTCATATGTAGAAATAAAAAATATTTTAATTGTTTAGGCAAAAAAAAATCAAAATATGAGAAGTTCAAGAACACATGCAACCTATTGATAATTTAATGGAGTTGAAAATGTGTGAAAACTTTTGTGTTGGCAAAATAGATAAATAATAATGATTAGTCTAATTTCAAATAAGGATAGGATATTTTATAAATGTTATCAAAAATGAAAAAGTAAGCAATTCTTTAAAAATAATAAAACTTACTCTATATTTTCCTTCACCAACTTGGTAAACTTTAAATCGATGAACACAAGTACATTGAGCGACTTGTCTTTGAACTTCATCTTGTATTTTCTCAGCTTCAGATAGAGGTCCCTTCTAAAATGAGTTAATTTTTTTGTAATACTTGATACCTCTTCAGGAGAAAAAAAAGAAAACTAGGTATAATTTCAAATTTCTTACTTCACGATCTGGTCTTAGTGTGTCTATGTATTCCTTGTGATCTATGAAACCATCACCATTTCGATCAAAAATTTCAGCAACCCTTTCCATTTCTAGTCTACTTGTCGGGAATTCTGAAAAGAAACCGACCACTTAACATCGATACATACAAAATTATTGAAATGTGTTTTGTTTCAAAATCACTGATTTTAAGAAATAAAAAAGCATATTTAACATGAAGATAAAAATATTTCTTAAAATATTGTCCCCAATCAGAATGTATAGAATCAAATGCATAAAAAATAAACAACAAATAAGATGTAAATCTTTTGCAACTGAACAAATTCATTTTTCAAAAAAAAAAAAAAAAAAAAAGACTTAAACTCAACTTAATATGGACCTACATTAATTCAGATAATTTATAGCTTACTTGATTTCAAAATTCCATCAATGAAGTCTTCATATGTGACCTTTCCATCATTGTCTTTGTCGATTTTTCGGAACAAATCCATTACTCGAGCTTTTTTGTTATTCATAAATGCCAAAAACTACAATATTAAAAGTTGAAAAAAAAAATCAATTTAAAATACGTAATTTGAAAACAATAAAAATGAGTAAAAAATAGGAAGAAAATTTACCTTTCTGCGCCAGTCATCAAAATCAAAGTTTTTGATTCTTTCAAGCTGAAATTGGAAGAAAATAATTTTCATTACATTTAAATTCAAAAATAATACAAATGAGAAGACTTAATGAATAAAACATGACTAAAACTTTACCTCTTTGAGGTAGTTCAATTTATCTTGCAAACGACGTTGTCTTTCCATTGCAAGTATCCAAACATTACGCCACCTATCCACAAGTTCCCTTGCACGAGGATTTTTGATTTCTGGCTCAAAACTTGGACGACTATAATAAGAATAAAATGCCAGTTATATAATCGTGTATTTACAAAATTCAAACTAAGTTTTAGAATGCAAAAAGTGTTACAAAATGAGAAACATCCTGAATTAGGGTTTTTTAATATTAGATTATTATAAGGCGCAGTTTTTTTTTTTTTTTTGTCGTGTGCCAGCCAGGCTGGTAATTTGGGGTGCGCTGCTTCACTTTTCCAACTGTACCGTAATTTGGTGTGAAGTCCGGCTTCCACAGTACACGCATGCTATAGGGACCCGTTTATAGGGTAGGCAACCTTTCACACAACAACACATACACACAAAGAAAGGACAAGGACAGGAGGGAGAAAGCACATCCATGCCCAAGCCGGGACTCGAACCCGGAACCACTCCGTCCGTGGCAGACTTCTCTGACCACTAGACAAGGTGGCCGGCATAAGGTGCAGTAATTTACACAAATACTTCAAATTATAAAACAAATAAAGTTACTCGGATCAAACACCTACAAATTTAATTAATGCACTGAATTTGGATCCCTTTTCTAGAATTTCTTCTCTTCAAGATACATAACTGCATTCTGAGGTTCAGACATTAAATTTCCTCACAGATATCTCTTAAAGTAAAAATATGACCATTTTAACCTAGCTAAAATTGTTAAATTGTTCTAGTATTTTAATTTTTTTAAGTTCATGAGAATACTTCTCACAGAAGACATTATTTCATTCAAAAAACAATTATATCAGCAATCTCCATGAGGAGTGGCCACTTGTGCAAGGCATTTGTTTCGAAAACAAAATTGACTAAAGGAGGGACTCTAGTGAACACCACTTTCCCTTTACTCCATACATCAAAACAGAACTGTCTTCCTGAGTTAGTTAAAAATAAGACTGTAACCCCCCCCCCCTCCAAAACACACACACACACACACACACACACACATACATTTCAAGGTTAAAAAAATTGTCAACTTTTCAAAACTATAGGTTTAAAAGGATAGAAGGTATGGAGACCAATTTTTATGTTAAAAGCTTAAATAAATACAAAAATTAGGGCTACTTTTGAATCATAAAGAGCCTTTTGCTCTGTACGTAATACAATGTAATATGCAATGCTAAAGGAAATAACTGATGAATAATTTTAAAATATCGGTAAAAAAAAC